>JAWWEQ010048243.1:0-16057 GCA_035583055.1 Torymus tubicola | reverse complement strand
ACCAAACCTGTCACCAGGGATAAATCTTACTTTTAAATTATGTTTATCTTTAAATGCATTTTTCTAATACCTTAATTTTATAGTATTCAAAAATTTCCCCGCGTCTCAAATTTTTCTGCACCTTACTGATTTATCTTGTACATATTCTGGAACTAATTCAGATACTTTTCTTGAAAAGATTTTATTGATTTGGTTTTTTTAGTTTTAGTTCAAGATTAAAATGTTATTAAAATTTAATAAATTTTGATTGTTTTTATTTCAAATTTACTTAATTTGACTGTGAAAAAAAATGAGTTCAAAATTCATTATCTCTTGAAGGATTTTCAGTATTATTGAGAAGCAGGGAGTGTTTTGAATTAAATACTATTTTAATAGTAATTTAAGGGATAATCCCAAATGTAATGCATAAAAATCCATGAAAATTGGCGGAACATTATATTTTTTTGTGTTAAATATGTTGGTCTATTACAATTTATATTTTATTTGAAAAAAAATTTGTTATGCATAAGATGATGCAGGGAACTTTTCGGTAATAATGTCAATTATAATTCAAATATATCGGGACATCATACTAAAAATAAATATATAAGAATCGTTGTCGCGATAACCTCGACTTAGACATAGTTTTTTTTGGAGGAGAGGGAATTCCTAGGAAACGGAAAGGATTTCAGAAAATAAAAGAAAAGCGATGGAGAAAACTTTGCGATAATAACGTCAATGATAATTCAAATACACTAGAACATCGTACCAGTGTCCTTGAATTAGACGTACATCTGAGAAGGATAGGAAATTCCGAGAAACGGAAATGGTCATCGCGGTAGACCTAGCATAACTTCCTGTCGAGACTTAGCGGCGGGGCGCGTAGCGGGACGACTCTCTCACTTCTGTTAAAGCGCTATCAAATGTCGGGTAGAGAAGTGTCTGTGGCATGGTAACATGAGACGTGATGCTGAAACTTTAAGTTAGAGAAATCGTAGCTAGCGCAACGCGCACCGTTTCTGGGGTACGTAGACGAAATGACTGCGAAGCAAGACGACTAGACGTTTTACGTCGAGGAAACGCAATTAAAGCGCTAAAATATTCGAAGCGAGCTCTGCAGTTGTTTTATCGGCGGAGATGCGCGGTCGTTGAACGAATTTGAGCTAAAACTTCGCGAACGCTTCGGCATGAGGACGATTGGTGGTTTATAACGAATTACGCAATCCGGTTTAAGCGCTGGAGGAGAAAGTCGCGTGTTATCTTGTGGAAGTAATGCATTATCACGCGATTTAATTGGCCTCCGTCGGTGGCAAAGCAGTTTCGTATTGTGTTTCGAAATTAACATCTAAAATTTTTGTATTTGTGGAAGAGAAATTATTCGAGAGCTTCAAGCATTTAAATAAGTTGGGAGTAGTGCATAAAACAGAGAGAAGAATTTGATAGCTGCTATGTACCACCACCAGCGAAAAGGAATTTGTAAATACTGACCGCATATAGTGGACCGCCAAGAAGCATAACGCCTCGACCAGGAAATCAGGGGGAAGTGCTCGCGTTTTGTAAGGGATGCTGTTAATTATGTAATAATGTAAGACCCAGATAGAACGAGTGCTTACTACTAGAATTCTATGCTTGCAGACAGCCAGAAGGGCAATGAAAAACAACGGTTAAGTGATACTCACGCATAGATGCGGGGGCCTTCGAAAAAGATAGGACGTTGAAAATGTTTCAGGCTAGTCGGGTAGCGCGTTAATGGAACCCATATTAACGAACTGGCCGTCCACGTAGTTTCGCACACAGACGATCGACGTTAGCCAAGGTCTACGTTTGTAAACATAGTGTACATGCTCTAACACAAGTTTTTTTCATTCTTACGAGAAGTAAACGGATAGAGCGTAGAAAGAATTCCCTCTCACATTCTTCGGTGAAAGAGTTCGCCACTCACCGATTCAGCAGGCATCGAAACTTCAGCCTCCGGATCCAACATAAGAAATAAGTTCTAATGTGCGTATACAGGGAGACAGTGCAACATTTCAAACCTTAAAATAATCATTGACTTATTTCTAAATTTTTTGTAGTATTCAAGTAATTGCAAATATTAAAAAATAATTTATTACAAAATTAAAATTTTCCAACAAAAAGCATTGTTGATTCTGTTTCACAACATTTTTAATAATATATTCTTTTCATTTACATTATTAGTGTACATTATGACAGTTTTATAGAAGTCTAATAAATTCATTTAAAATTTATTATTTTTACACAAAATATAGAACGTAATACGAATAATAAAAACTTTTTATCTTACGCTATTATTAATAGTATATAGAGGTTAGTCAACTAATGTTGGACATTTTAGAAGGGCACGTTAGCGGCCGTTCTGCACTAAGTTGGGAAAGAATTCGCCGTGATTCTTTCACATCACGATGAAAATTTTCATTATTGAAATCTGGACTATTTTTTATCAAACTATTATTATGTGAAGCAGGAGTTAAATGTATTTGTGCATCGTACTCTGATACCAACATCTTTATATGACCTAGTTTGTCATGTAAGTAATAAAATCGAGCATTAATATTTTTTGTTTTTGCATACTCTTGAAGAATTTGACGTTTGATAGCCTAAAAAATAAATTAGAATGAAACAATACGTTTTTATTGTTATTTACACAATGTTTTTACGCAGCATACCTCATACCCTTCCATGTTACCGTTGTCATATTTTTCCCTTAGTTCTTCTTCTAACTGACTGAAATGCTTGGATATTTTAACTACTTGAACGTGCAATTTCCTGTACTCTCGATAATAGGCATTAAATTCAGCTTTATAACGAGTTCTTTGTTCCGAACTGCTTATTGTTGTGTAATAACTAAAAAAAATATTAATGCATAATTTATTTACTCCAATTAATGATTTGTCTCTGCTATTTATATGTCAGACTTAGGTTTACAAATCCACTAAAAGGAATACGCCAAATCAGCCTAGGAAACCCAGCAATTATAGCTGAAGTTCCATGGTTGTGTTATTTAACTCGCTACCATTTCGTTTCCATTGATTCTTTCGTTTTGAAATTGTTATGGTATCTTCTTGAAGGCCCCCCGCTACTTATGAAACTAATATAAAGTCTGTAATAGATGAACAAAACTGCCAATAATCGAGTGGCGTTTGCCATGAAATAGACATCATATGGTCTGCCGCGTTGATCTGTTAAAAAGTTTAAAAATTTTTCTAGATCCTGGATATTTAATGAGCTAAAATTTTGCCGAAATCTTCTTGAGCCAATAAATTTTAATACTTAATAGTTAAAATTCAAATAAAATAAAAATCGACAATACAACTTTTCTCGATGAAAATAGTATCTCGAAATTTGAAAATTAGGTTATTTTTGAACATTTCTCCTACATGTTTGTATATGCTTTCAGACTTTTCATCAGTTTTATAAGTTGCAGAAGGTTTTCGAAATAGTTGCAAGTAAAATATCACAGCTCCGCTCTTTTTAACAAAAAAGTACAAATTTTGAAATGGTTCCAATCTGTGTCTATGTATTATTAAAACTCTTAAAATAACAGCACTCGAAATATTAGTGTTCAAAACGCGAGTCATTAAAAAAATGTCCATTTACCTGTAGTTACAATATAGTTTGGTTTTATTGGTGTAATCATAAGTATTTATAATATATTAATATAAAAAAAATTGCATTAATTTTATTTGTTGTATAAAAGTTTTAGAACGTTAAGAATATTAGTATAACAGCTATTTTACGTATTTCATCGTACACCAAACACAATGCTACACTTATGGAAGAAATGCGTCGTTAAAAAAAATGTGTAACTCCGACAGAATATTGCTTTTCAAAGGTTCATATAAACATATGGAAGGAATTAATGGGTCACTCTACGATGTCATTTTGAAAAAAATGGATTTTCTATAAACGATAGATTCTTATACTAGACATATGTAGAAATGATGTAGACACAAATATTTTGGTCAGAAGTTCGAAAACAAGTATAGAAACGCGGAGCAAGCGGAGGATCTCAGGCGCGCAAGTCCGCGCACCTAGCGCACTCAGCTTATACCGTCGCTTCTCACTCCCCTCTTCGTAAATCTTGGCTAGATGTTTATATTGCTTGAATTTCGATACAAAGCAGTTTTAGAATTAATTTCGAACGATTTTGTACTGTGAGTAAACGCTCTACAAAAGTATGAGAGAGTCTAATAAAAAAGCAGATCGCACGCAAAAAAAAATTCATGGTAACCTGCATACAGTTGCAGCTGATACAACTGCAACAAGTGCATCGGCAGAAAGAATTACAAAAAAAGACACGAATTTCGAAGTGAACATTGATGAAAGTATATCTTTTACAACTTTTAAAACCTATCTATAAAGACTTATCTTCAGATGAGTTGCTCCAAAGATGTGTCGGCGTTCACATTCAAAACAACGAGAGCTTTAACGCATGCATCTGGCGTCTAGCTCCGAAACATATATTTTCGGGGAAGAAAATAGTTGAAATTGCAACTTACTGTGCTACATGAAAATTTAATATAGGTTTTCAACCTATATTAAAAATTATGGAAACCATGAACGTCCCTATCGGAAAAATTACAGAGGACTTCCTGAACAGAAGTGACGATAAGTGTATTTCTACTGCCAACCGACGTAGCGGTGAAGCATTTAAGGAGCAAAGGGTGGCTCTTAGGAATGCCCGATTGGAAGAAGAACACTACTACAAGGAAGCTGAAGGTGAAATCTATGGAGCAAGCATCGCTAATTGAAGATATGAAGCCATTTTTTAATAATAGGTTAAGAATCATTAAATTTACGGTACATTTTTCGATAAAAAAAAAAGTAAATCGCGTTTTTCTCGAAACAACGTTTTTCAACCTGGTTGACATAATTGAGAAATACTATTCGACCGATTGGGCTGAAATTTTTATGGCATATTCTACACATGTGTGGTCATAGCCCAAACCAGAATTATAATTATTTATTAATATTTACCATATTTATTTCAATAATTTAAGTTGCAAAAAACGGTCGAAAATTTCGAATGTGCGCCATTTTGCGTCTACTTTTTTTTATTTCAGGCTCTTTAAAGTGGAGATATCACGTCAACCAGATTTTAGTACGGTCAGCTTCAGGCAATCGGACCAGCCAGATTTTACATATAAAACAAAAAAAAAAATATTTTATAAGTGTGAAACTTTTTCTTTTATGTGTAAAAAATTTTAATATTTTTCGTAATTTTTTATATGAAAAAAAATATTGAAAATTATTTCTGAAATCGTAGAGTGACCCCTTAAAGCTTTGCTCGCTATTATTTTTCATTAATTTCTTTTACATAGTAATTTAAAAGTTCTGTGTATACTCATATAAATACTTAACATCTGACGTATAAATATAGAAAACAATTATTACATTAAAAAAATTTTTACGTTAAGTAGTCAGGATATTCAGTATTTTGAAGTTCCTCGGACGGTATTGATGAAACATGGTTACATGAAGATGTAGGACTGAATGATATTAAAGAATCCCTGCTGCTTCCAGAATGACTGGATGTATTGATGCGAGTTACATGGATTGAGGATTCTACTGTATCTCGTTCCTTATTTTTTTCTTTACAATCCTTATTATCTTTACTTTGCTTTTCGGAAGTCGCTCGTATGAGACTACTCTGCCTGGCATTAATTATATTGTATTCCACTGAAGTGCTGCTACGCGAGTATACGTCTTCATTGTTATTTATTGATTTCCTTTCTTTAAGAATATAGTCATTATCTTCTTCATCCTGATTTTGTAATGCATTACGGTTGCTACACTCTACACTGCCGTGCGTATGCAACTCATTCGATACATTCAATTTATTTAAAATTATCATATTATTAATGCTACCCTCTTCATCACTAGGTGGTGTCAGTTTAAGCTTTGCCGCAACAGAATTGCTATGCTGGTGTTGATATTGATTTTGTTGCTGATTACGTTGTAGGCGTGGATGTTGTCTCTGTTCAAAACTAGTACCATTAGCGTTACTAATGTTATTAGGACTCGATTTTCTTGTTTCTCCAATACTATTAGAATCAGGTTTAAGGAAATGCGATATTCGTTGTCTTTTGGTTGGCAACCCATCATTTCCTTGATAATAACCTGGTCTTTTCGAACCAAATATATCCGATGGAGCTGCAATAGCTGAGGGTGAACCTGGATGAGTGGAGTTCGGTGATTGCCCGCTACCTAAAATTGGATAAATGTTAATGAAAAGATCTGAAAATAACATTATTTTCCAGTAGTTTTATTAAGAAATGTATTGAGTTTCGTAAACCAAACTAGATTCCAAGCAAAGATTGCTGACTACAAAAATATGGAAAAAAAGAATAAAATTTAAACATATTTTAGGTTTTACACCACATTATTCCATGGGATTCTATGTGAGAAAAGAGATAATTCTATCCTAGTTGTACAGCGATCGATTGATCGTTGTTTTACTCTTAATATACTGATAAATTTTACTAGAAGAAGAAGCAAGAAGAAAAACTTTAGCTAGTGGTGAGACGTACAATTATAAGATTTGCTAAGTGATTTTATATTTTATGATAACAACAATAAATTTTTATGATGATTAAAATTATCAGAATAAATTACCACTCGAGCCACCGTCGCTAGAGCCAGGTGGCGTAAGATTTTGGGGTTTTCGTCGTTTAAGCATGGCTTTTTCCTGCTCTGTATAGAAAGGCCAGTCTTCTTGCACATCGTTCCATATACGCCTGAGTAAATGATATGTATTGTCTCGCATAAATGCAATTTGTTTTAATACAGTAGCTATGATGTTTTTTTCTTTTTCGCGTATCCCTTCTACAAAAAAATATATTTGATCTTGAGCTTTTTTATACATAAAAAAACAATTCCAAATACATCCTTACCTCGTGTAATACGGTCATAGAGTTCAGGTCGTTTAAACGGCCTCAAAGCAAGTAAATGAATTAGTCTTTCCCTTGAAATAAAATAGATGTATTATATTGAATTACTTAAAATTAATTAAAGATAAAATCTTATTGTTTACTTTAATGGCCTTCGCATGATTTCGGTCAATTTTTTCTCTTGTATAGAGCGGTTACTAAGAGAATTGCTTGCAATTGACTTGAGCGATGTTGACAACTTAGAAGGCTGAATACTTGGGCTTGAAAAATTTAATGAGTCACGATTCTTTGTAACCCCGTTAGTATGGAAATGACTTGTTGGTGGCATTGTCCGTACTGTACTTCTTAATTTTACTTTTCTACAAAGTGGTTCACTGGCCTTGATAACTCGTGTGCTACGCTTGTCAAAAATAAATTTTGCATTACAATAATGTTTAAAAAGAAAATAGGATGTAGATAATAAATAAGAAAGTTATAAAAATAGAAAAATTTGAATTATAAATTCATTTAATATATTTGAAATATAAATAAGTTCAACAGATTTGAAATATAAATTTGTTCAATAAATTCGATACGTCTATTTTTGAAATTTGTAAAAATGATTTTAATTGTAAGTAGGTTTTGCCAGAATTATTTCTAAATACTTATATTTTTAATGCTTTTATTGATTGTCGGAAAATAATAAAGAAGGCATTAAAAAGTAATATATCTCAAAAAATATTAATTTATTGATTGCGTACCTATAAGGTGTTTTTATTTATGTGTCATTTATAAATTAGATTTAAGATGCATAGTCTAAGTCATACTGCTGGAAACCATTTCTAATTAAAGTTAATTTTTATCAAGAAAATTTGTTCAAACAGGTAAAACTTACAAAATAAAAAAAAATTATTTTAATAAAGAATGAACAGATAAATGAAAAATATAAACAAGGAAATACTCTTCCGAATACAGAGTTAATTTTAGATGTAAGAGGCCCGTAGGTACTATTAAAATTCTCCGCGCTCAGTATTGCAAAAACGTGCGCACGCACCGACCATTTAATTTGGTTACGCGCGCGACTTCATATTGCATGTCTTCCCGCGTGAAAAAGCAGCCATCTTGAATTCACGATACCGTCACGTCTACTTGCACTGTCGACTGCTGAGTTCTTTGACCGAGATAAAAGGTTAAGCGAGTGCCTGTTTGCGCCTCCACCGAATCGTCTCGAGCACGCCCGATCAACCGCTAGCGCCTCCACTGCTGGCTGGTCACCTCTCCCGCCGTACAGCGGGAAATACAAGCCGGAGATTTGAGACAGTAAGAGTGAGAGACTCCTGTGTCTAGTAGCGGGAAGGAGAACACTGGGCTTCTAGCGAGAATTAATCTGCGATGGCTGGCCAGCTACTTTCATAAGTCCTGTTATATATTATTGTCAGGGCGACGGCAGCTTATTATAAACTACGTGTCCAATAACGATAACAGTGGACGATTTCCTTGGCTACTGCTCTAATCTATGCTTTAATTTCTTCATCTTTCCAATCAACCTAGTATTGCATTTCATTTTGTGAGTACTGTTTATTCATTCAATCTGGAACCTTCCCGTGAAACCCCACCGAATAAAGCCTTCTACCTTACATTGAGCTGCAGCTAACCGGCAGTAAAAGAGGGTGACGGGAGGAAACAAATCACTCAGATAAACGCAGCTAAGCGGCATCGTACCAGGAGTTCGCGCCGTATGCAAACGCAATCATCAGACCCGGTGCTTGCGGTGCGCGGCCCGTAGCAAGGATCGGCGGAGAGCGAGAACGCTGTCCACCTGTAGGAGTGTGCGGCCTAAACCCGTTTGCATTGCGAAGCAGTTCGGGTTTTTCTATAGTTCCGCCGAGGTCAGCCGTGCCACTTTGGCCAGCTTACGTGTGCCACTAGTTCTGACGTGTGCTATCTTCTAATTACGCCTGCTACCGCTTCGGTTAATCTTTTGGATCACTCTAGTGTCCACCCCGTTACAGGGCACAAGAAATGCCAAGACAAAGATCTATCGCACGCACATGGCGCATGAAATATAGAATTTTTCTCAATCGTCCCGACGACAACGCATTTTTTCACATTTTCAGGAACTCAACATATATTATAGAATAAAAATATTATTTGAGAACAAAATTCAATATCTCAATAACTAAAACAGAGCGGCTCGGGCGGCAAGGCATTTGCTTCCTAAAAACATCGATTAGGGCTTACGTCCGATTATCCGCCAGCGAAAATTTTTTTGGAAGCATTTTGTCAAAAATGTTTTTCAAATTTTTTCGGTGAAGAAGAGCGAACTACGGGTTAGTAGCTGAAGCTTCCGTATATACCTGATCCATGGGTCGGATTGACTAATTGTAAGTAAAATAATTGTTCTGAACGTGTGAGTTCGGAAAGGCAGATTTTACTGCAGATTTCGCTTGAGAGATTCGCCGAACTGATCAGTTAGAGGTCTAGTGGTGCTTCGATCGGTAAGACTGCGATTAATTACTCGTCCAGTTAATCGATTGATACAAGCACCACTGTTTCGTCGTCGGTGGCACCGCAAGGGTCACCGCAAAGGTCTGGTGCAGGGTTGCAAGTCCTGAATTCCCTGAGCACTAAATTCCTCAACAAAACCGAAAACACATCAGAATTTTCGAACTGACTGCCCTCAAGTTCGGGAACATGTCGGAATTGAGTGTGATCAAGAAGTACATCCGATAGGTGCTAGGTTGTCTGCGACTAGCTTTGCTGCTATAGCTTCGACTTCCTTGCGCTGTGCTTCTGTAGGGTCTGCCAACCTTATTGTCGAAATGGATATCATGCCGTTTGCGGCAACAGAGTCATGCCGGTAGCCAAAGGAGAAATCCCTGAAATGGAACTCCTTCGCCCACTACAACTGGTGTCTCTACCCTAAACTCGTCTGAGCCGCAGCAGTCCACTGCTGCACGGACAAACCGTGACTTAGGCCAGATTGTACGGAAATGGTCAGTCACGTTTTCAGGAGGGCCAGAGGAGAGTGTGTCACTCTTCCTCGCTCGCATT
Organism: Torymus tubicola; assembly: GCA_035583055.1. Taxonomy (NCBI): domain Eukaryota; kingdom Metazoa; phylum Arthropoda; class Insecta; order Hymenoptera; family Torymidae; genus Torymus; species Torymus tubicola. Next base: position 6,134 of record JAWWEQ010048243.1, on the reverse strand, counting down.
GAAGAATGCAGAGAATTGGCCAATCTGACACAAGACGAAGTGCTGTTGTCTATGTCAGAACTCCGACGAGGCGTAGCAGCGACTTGGTTTCGAAATAACCGTACGAGTTGGAAATCGTACAAAGATTTTGAAGAAGAGATCAAGTACTGGTATGGTGGGAGTAGAGACCAGCAACAGCCGATACAAGCCAAAATAGCTGCCAGGACGCGGGGCCGTGACGAGCTCACGAGAGATTTTGTGGTAAATCTCCAAGCCCTGCTCCTGAAATTAGATCCGGTTCCCAGCGTTAAGCAACAGCTGAACCGGATCCATCAAAATAATCGACCAGATATTCGGAAATCAGTGCCAAGGGAGCAGTTCTCCAATTATCAGTCGCTGTTAGACCTTGCTAACGAGGCCGAGATGACAATTCGGGCGGGGCAAACGTATCGCTCACCTCCCCCGCCCGAGCAGTCCATCGAGCCTGCCCACGCTTATGTACCTCGCCAACCTTCTAAGCCAAAGCAGAAGCCACAAGTGGCGGCGATGGGCAATGCAAGGCCTCAGGAGAGTCTCGAGGTAATGTTCCGCCGTGTGTTAGCAGAAGGGGCTGTGAACCAGCAAAAGCCTAACACAGGCGAGAACAGTTGGCAAAGGCCAAAGCCAACTTCGCCTGGAAAATCGAAGAAGAAGGGCAAGTGGGCTGGAAAGCCCCGGAATGGCAACGGCCGAGCCAACCAGCCTGGTGGAAGCTCGAACCACCAGGCACGGCCGCCAAACACCCAATAGCCCCAAAATCGGCCGAACCCGAGGAGTTACAGCAGCGTAGTGGAAACTAATTTCACTACTCAAAACGCTGGTAGCAACAATACCAGTAGTCCGGGAAACGGCCAAGCGGATAAGTATGGCCACAGCCCTGCCCCCACCACCTACAGCTCGGGCCGAGCTTGACTCAGTCCAATCTGCAGCTGGGGGAACAGAAGATGTGCTAACGTCGCAACCACTCGAATCAGGGTATGACAGTTGCTCTCGATGGTGGTTGACGATTGGCGTAGCGGGCTACAGACTACGTGCACTCTTCGACACGGGAGCTAGTTGGACGGGGATGAATAACACAGGATTACAACTCGCTACAGCCTGTGGCCGAGAAATCATCCCCACTAGCGATCAATCTACACGTGCGGCAAATGGGCAGAGAAAATTAAGCCTATAGTCGAGTACCCGGCGCCGAAAAATCTGCGACAGCTAAGACACTTCCTAGGAATGGCCTCGTGGTATAGAAAATTTTTGAAAAACTATTCCACAATCGCCGAGCCGCTAACCGACTTAACGAAGAAAGATCGGAAATATGAGTGGACGGCGACACACGAGGAAGCTTACCAACAAGTAAAAGCGCTGGTAGCTTCAGCACCGATCCTCCACCGCCCAGTGAAGGACGCGCAGTACGTGGTGCAGACTGACGCGAGCGACACAGGCATCGAAGCGGTGCTTTATCAAATTATAGACGGCGATGAACGAGTCCTAGAGTTCGCGAGTCGAGCTCTAAGCGCAATTATAGTGTGACGGAACGCGAATGCCTAACCATTGTTTGGGTAATTAAAGAGTTCCGTCCGTATATAGAAGCCTACGACTTCAAGATGATCACGGACCGTAGCAGTTTGACGTGGCTCCGTGATCTCCGGAATCCCTCTAGTAGATGAGCCAGATGGGCTTTGGGGTCGCAAAACCATAACTTCACAGTCGAACAGAGAATGGGAGCATTAAATAATGTACCAGACGCCCATTCTAGAATGTTCGAAGAGGATGAACCAGCTGTCTTTGCGGTAGAATTCGAGCAACAGACAAGCGATCATTAGTACCTCTTGACTGTGAAGTAGGTGCGGAAAAATTGGCATGACTACACCACCTTCAAACTGGCGTGGGGGAGACTGTACATGTACGCACACGATGAAGTCGTAGACGAGACTTTCGGCGACGACGATGCATGGAAGCTCGTCATTCCCAGAGAGAAGCAGATGGAAGTACTCAGGGAATGTCACGATGCTCCAATTACTTAGGACTGGCCACTTAGGACGTAAAAAAACGTTAGAGCGCGTCAAGCGCAAGTACTATTGGCTGAACATGACCCTAGATGCTGCCAAGTAAACCACCAACTGCCAGATCTGTCAGCAGTGCAAAGTCGAGCAACGCGCTCCAGTCGGAATCATGGGACGCAGGATAGTAGAGCATCCGTGGCAGGTGGTGGCCGCTGATTTAATGGGGCCACTACCAAAAACTGCAAAAAGCCACGAATATATATTAATATTCCAGGACTTGTTCACGCGCTGGTTTGAGGTGATACCAATACGTGGAGCACTCGGTGTTCAGAGAATGCACTCTGAAGTCGTCCGCTCGATTTTGTAGGCGCGAATTCTGTACTTTTAGGGGCATTTCAGCTGTAATTGTACGCATGCTTAGTAAATGCACCCAAGTAACTAATTATCTCATACCAATAGATTGGAGAACCACTGCTCAAGTTGAGTGTCTCTATAATCGTGTACGCGAGGCAAACAATTTCGCGGATCACGCGACTAACAGCGAGACAGCTTTGGCTCCTTCGCGGGGGGTCCGGCGGAGTAAACATTGGAAATTTCTTGTAGGCAAAAGGATCGGCTCGTTGGCTGTGTCTTGAGTCTCGGCTATGCTTTCTGCGTTAAGGGAGACGAGCGCGCACACGCACATCTTATCGCGCGAACTATAGATTTCTACCAGTCAATCAAATAAAACCGTCCTTCCGTTTTTTTTGTTAATACACCGCGAACACACTCACTGTCACACCTCAAATTACCATCAATAAATCCATAGTTTATTTTTACTTTGGCTGTATTTTTGTTTCTTTTCCTTACTGCACAAAGCGTTTAATTCCCGGTCATTTTATAACAGAGGCTAATCGTATCGTCACTGTTTCTTGATTTGCTGAACGAGGTAAACCCGAAAACACTCGGCAAAACCATTGTCAAGGAGCTCCATGAACGAATCTGCCTGAGATTTAGAGCTCCTGAAGTCTTCTTGTCCGACAATGCAGTCGAGTTCAAAACTTCCGCCGTTGAAGCATTCTTGAATGAAAGGGGTATACATCACGTATACGCCCCCGTATCACCCTCAGGCCAATCCAGTCAAACGCGTGAACCGAACGGTAAAGACCATGATACGGTCGTATGCCGACGAAAATCACAAGTCCTGGGATAAAAATTTCGCTGAACTGGCGTTCGCATATAATACATCGAAGAACAGTTCCACCCCATATAGTCCTGCCCTGCTCAACTACGGGCGACACCCGGATCCGCCGGCGACGTTGAGGCGGAACGAGGATAACGGTGTCGCAGAGCAGAGAGCAGAAGAGACTACGAAAAATTGGGCAGCTCGCATGGACAAGTTAAGAGACCTGCAGGAACAAGTGGCGGCTAACGTGCAGGTCCAACAGGCGCGTCAAGCGAAATATTATAACGCGAGACGTCGACCATCCGGCTTCTGTCTAGGCGATCGTGTGGAAGAAGAACAAAATCCTGTCCTCAGCGGCTGAGGAGATATCTGCCAAGATGGCCCCGAAGTATGCCGGACCATTCGTGATTGTGAAGATTCTAGGCGAAAACACCTACGAGATCAAAGGTGTCGATGGTCGCACGATTCGACCTGTCCATATGCAACAGCTCAAGCGCTACGTCTCTGCGGAAGAGTATGGCGACGGCGAGGAACCTAGCCGTCACGATGGGGTGGATGATCCACCCAGAGACTTTTCCCCAGAGCGCCCTGCAGAGGCGACAGAAGAAATCAGCGTAGATCAGGACTATGTACGGCCACGGTCGAAGGCCCAGCGCCGCGGTCATCCGCGAAAGACCGTGCGCGTAGTTAGGAGGATGCCAACTGCGAGCAACGGCCGACACCAGCGGGTAGCCGGCCCAACGGTGCCTAAGCGCGGCCCTGGAAAGCCGAAAGGCAGCAAGAAAGCGCCCGCAGCAATCGACGTGGAACAGCTGAGTCCACGTCGCACCCGTTCAGCCCGTCAGCGCTGATCCTGTGACGTCTTTGTGCCGTCGACTAACCTTGTGTTGTCTTCATCCTTCCATGCAATATCTCATCCCCCTACCTTCGTGTTGGTTTTGTTATGTTGCAGATGATGGACGGACTACCTGCGGAAGTAGTAGAGAGGGCCAAGGAGGTGATTGCGGGGTTAATCCGCAACACCCGCGAGCCGATCATCATAGCGTACCTCCAATGGGTACTGGAGAGGGTGGTACAAGTACCGCTGACCCCCACCACCATCATCATCGAGGAGTTAGAGGAGCCTCTGAAGGTCAGTGCTCCAAAGTCGGAGCCACTGCGACTCCGGAGGCCGCACTCGCGTGAGCAATGCAAGGAGGCGGGTTCGAGTTCGCCGGGAGACTGGTCGAACGGAGCTCGTGAAGAGTCGACCCGCGCCGCCGAACCACCTCCGGGGCCTCAGCCCCGGCCTCCAAGGAGGCACCGACAGTCGGTGCGGACTAGGCTGAAACGAAGAGGGTCCTGGAGGAGGCCCGGCGGCTCTCGCGAGAGAACGAAGCCGCAGAGGCCGCTGCCCTTGACGCGCTGGAAGCATTTCTCCAGCGCTACGGCAAGGCTGGCGAGCGCGAGGCTGGCTCCTGGGTAGGAGTCGCCGAGGGCCGCCGAGAGCAACGCGCCGCCGCCGCTGCCAAGCAAGCGCGTATGGCGCGGATCGTCCGACAGAGGGTGGAGGAGGAAACGGCCCGACGCCAAGCAGTAGAAGCGGTCGCCCGGGCCGAAGCGGCCAGGGAGGCGGCAGCCCGCCGCAAGGCCGAGGAAGACGCACGCCTGATACGCGCGCAAGCGCGCATGAAAGAGACCAGGCGTGCCACCAGGAAAGCGGAGGAGGCCGCGCGCGAGGCCAAGAAAGCGGCCGAGCGGCTCCTCTGCGAGGAAGAGGCTCGGATGGCCAGAGCCCGAGCACAGGAGCGTGCCGTCCTGGAGGAGCTGAGGGCACAAGTGCTAAAATGCTACATGTGTGGCGAGCCAGAGGTGCGCAAAACGAAGCATTACCCCAACCGCGCTCGCCACCGCCCAGGCGCTTTTCCAGGCGGTACTAGGGGCGCTGACCCGAAGAGGCCATAGCCACGGAGATGCCTATCTCCCTTCTATTATAACATTGCTTTTTTATTTTGTTAAAGAATAAATCGATCACACGAACCCTGGTCTTCCCTCCTTTCTTCACCTTGACTTCTTCCGAAGGTTTAAAAGTACCTCGACGGCCGGAAAGAGCAGAGCAGCTTGTGAGCCTCTACGCTGGGTCTCGCGGGGGGGTGTTACGCGTACCCGATTCGTGTTCGAATTTCGTGCGCGTCGCGTGAGCGCCTGCGCGCAAGTACGATTCTCGCAATCGAGACGCGTACTGGGACCGCCGCAATACCGTGAAGCTATCTCTAAATTCGGCAAGTCAGAGCATCCATCTTGACTTGCCGTATCGTTGTACATACAAGTGTTCTGTGCGCGCTCCGCTCTCCTCTAGTTTTTTTAGTCGCGTACGTATACGTTTTCCAAGTGAGCAGGCCGTAAGCCTACTATTCAAATAGTTGGAGCTCTAGCTAGTTACTACTATTCCAGTAGTTGGAAGCGCATCATATTCTCTCAGTACTTCACGACACTTATCGTGAAGGACTACCACCTGCATGCATTAACGTCGCCAATGGTTGCCTTCATTTGATTCGTACTTATTGAGTGTCCCTCCTTGTCTACCGCCCATCCGCCAGCATGAACGTGAGAATCTCGTGAACATTTTTGAATGCCTTTTACTTCCTCCTATGTTAAATTCGCAATACAAAATAATATGTATGAATTATGTAATGTAACGGGCGTTGGTATAAGGTCCGAATAATTATACATACAGCGTCGCGAGATTCGAATCTCGCGCACTTATTCGGATCGCGATCAATAGCGCGCCGCGCGGAGCTCGATCAACAGACAGAGAAGAAGCAGACCACGAGAAGGCAGTCTACAGTTGCCGAACAGTAGACATGTTGTTGATGAGAGTGACGTGCGAGAAGTGAACGCTGTCACCGTTGCGCGAAGAGAAAAGCGCAAGTGCCGTGTGTGAGCGAAATAGTGAGAGAGATACGACAGCCGTG
>JAWWEQ010048232.1:0-16057 GCA_035583055.1 Torymus tubicola | reverse complement strand
TATGTATGTTTGAATATTTAATTATTAATAGATTTTTAATGCTATCACACACACTTTCGTAGTGCTGCCAACCTAAAATGGAGTTCAAAAAATCAGCGCGTGAGATGGCACCTTCTCTAACCGGACGCCGAGTTGACTCCTTTTCTAGCCAAATTCTGAAATGGCACTTTCTCTAACCGGATTTTGAAATAACTCCTTTTCTAGCCAGATTCTGAGATGGCACCTTTTTATTCAGGAGCGACGGTATATCGTCATATTCAACATCAGATAGATTTTCATTAATTTGATAATGAGATGTATATTTCAGTAAATCTTTTACTTCTTCAGGTAAATCAATTTTTTTATGTTCTCTATTATTTCGTGTTCTCATTATTGTTTCAATATAGATTTAACGGATATCATCTGAAATCCAACTTAGAAGGTCAGAATATAGTACAACGATATGATGCTATATATATGGGAGCGATATCGGCATATCAACGATCCAAAATAATTACAACAGTCGTTGAAATTAGAAACAACTTTTCATTTATTCAAACATTACTTCTAAGAATTACTATAAAAATATTATTTCTTAATTGTAAAATTTATGTATTGGTGATTGTCAATTTTATTGGGTAATAAAAATATTGAGTAACGGTGATGTTTCCAATTTGAAATCGAAATTGAAATTGAATTTCTCGAAAAAGAGGCAGCTCGGAGCAGCTAAAATTAATGTGATTTTGTCCTTTTAGAATAAATGAATTTTTTTTAACTCTAAAAAGTTTCTCATAAAAAATATATATCAAATTATTATTATAAAAATAACTTATTTATATTAAAAAATAAAATAAAATATTTATTGGTTTCATAAAAAAAATTATCTATTTTTTAATGAAAATTTATACACGTTATTATTCAATTAAGAAGATATAATTTCATGAGTTAATTTTTATAAAAACTCTTGCTTCGTACAGACTATCCAGGTGTTAGCTCTTAATAAATGAACTTATTAGTTGTTATTTAAAGTATCTAGAAACAGTGTGCAGCATTAGAATATTCCCAGAAAAATTTTTTTTTTTTATTTCTCGCACCAATTGCCTTTTTCTGGACCGTTGTGCGGCGCGTAAATTTACCATTTATAGTAAATCGATTGAAGTTAAGATTTTCTCATCCTCCATGGTTGTGTTGAAATAGTAATGCTTACTCGATCAGGCGGGGATGATGTTTGAAATAAAATGCTTTATTACTTTTTGAAAAAATTATTTTTGGCGACGTTTCGTTGACTAATCCGTCAACCTCATCAGGCTCTTATGTAAGTTAACACATGTTAATCCGTCAAAATGTCATACCGTATTTTTTTATTGTTTCGGAAATTTATAATAAATCAATTTCCACGAAAATATGTAATTTGGTATGTTCTTGTGTTAAATGTAGCACATATCAGAAAGTTTAGCTAAGTATTTAGTATGGTAGTGATTAACAAATGTGGCTGTATCAACAAATGTTATTTTGTTGTATTATTAGTAACGTATAATTAATTAATTCACTTGTCGCAAGATGTCGCCGGGAGGCGGGTTGCCTTCCAAGGAGCCTCCTGATAAAAACTTAGAAATAACTGTTAAATGCCACCCAAAAAGTAAAGTTCTAGTTGTTATCTGCTTTATTTGTGAAAATGTATACCATAAAAGTGATTATGAGAAGTTAAAAAACAGCGACAAAAAATATATCAGTAACGTATTAGTGATATGCCCCAACACTACGTGGAATTATACCTAACCTTAAAGAACAATGAATTTAAACTTAATGAAGCAGGTAAAATACTTATTGCATAAATAAAAAATGAATAGGAAGATCAAATAAAGCGTACGATTCTGAATCAAATCTCTATTATCTCCGAAAATACACATAAATCAATGGATAATGTTACGATACTAACTGATAATACAGAACTCGAAAATCAACAAGTCGAAATTCAAGTACTAAAACAATTAAATCATGAACTAATAGAAAAATGTATTACTTAAACAACTATTAAAAAAAGAGAAAAATGAAGTCGAGCTTGAAATAAAACCACATAACCAGTGTCGAAGCAGCGACGCTTGTAAATTGCAGCTCATCGAAACGAGGCATAGCTAGCCTGGAATGCGGCGAGCACAGCTCGGTAACAGAGGAGAGAGAGATCCCTCACCTCTGAACTCGTAACCATCATCACATATACACACGAGAAGCGCAAGTGTGCGAGCCCCGAAAACTCGGGAAAAGGAATTCTCGTGTCGACCACGTCGCCGCGTAGACGCTGTAGCTCGCTCTCTCTCTCTCACTTGCTCACCTGTGAGAGTAATTCCGAGCTTTTCAGCCGATATTCAATCACACAGCACTTAACCCACCTTATATCAATCCATATAAAACCTGTAAATAGTGTAGTTGAATAAATTGAACTGTGCGTGTCACAACTTGTGGGAGTTTCTATTCATTCACGCGACCCCGCTACTCGAGGATTATTGGACCAGTTTCCTATTGCGTCACCGAGGCATCATGAACGAAAAAGGAGTTGCTGAATCAGCCTATGTCACACAGACTGTGTTTGAAGAAACCGAGGAAAGCTTCTTGGAGTGCGCTGGCAAAATCTGAGATTCCATTCGGGAACTTAGTCTTCCAATTAATCTTCTCGGTGGGTCACGAGCGAAGCAGGGTGATGATTCACACTTTATTGACGCAGCTTCCCCCAGTGTTGTAAGTCCGTCGAAATTGGCTAGTTTAGCTAAGATTCAGCTTCCTAGCTTCGATTAGGACTGGCTTAACTGATCCAGTTTCAAGGGCCTGTTTGAATTCCTCATTCACAATGACGCCAACATTCCAAAGCAAGTTAAGCTTCAGCAATTATTGGCTCATGTGACTGGTAAATCCGCTCAGATGCTTGAGAATATTGACATTTCAGACGTCGGATACGGTGGTGTATGGAAAGACTTAGTTGATTGCTATGAGAATGATTATCTTCTTCTGTTTAAGTACATGAGGTGTGTTTTTGATTGTGCATCCGCCGCCAAATCTTCCGCCGCAGAGCTCAAACGTATAACCTCTACGTTTAAAAGATGCAAGCGTGCTTTCACAGCTTTGAAACGACCAGTCGAAAATTGGAGCGATTGGTTCTTGTTCATATGTATAGAGAAGCTCGATAATACCACAAAGATGCATTGGCAGATATCTTTGAAGAGCAACAAGGAGATCCCTTCATTCGAACAACTGTTGGAGTTTCTTGAAAGCCGTATACAAGCTTTGACCACGGCATACCGTGGAAATCCAAAACACCAGCCGAATTCAACCGCGTCATCAGTCGGTCGACAGAACAATAAGGTTGCGAAATCTTCAGTCAACCTTCTCACACCTCAACCAAGAGCAATGACTCAAAGAGAAAACCCTGCCCGCTTTGTCAAAAGGGACACTCCCTCGGATACTGCTCGAATTTCAAAGCACTGGGTATGGGTGATCGCTGGACGAGGGCGAAAACTTTCAAAATCTGCTTGAATTATTTCAGTGATAAGCACTCCACAAAAAATTGCTCTTCTCAAGCATTGTATCTGAATGACGATTGCAAACAAAGACATCATTTCCTGCTGCATCAAAACTCAGATAACTCAGCATCACAACCGCCCAAACCTCCTCCTGAGCAGCGAAGTGCCTCGAGGTCTTCTCAAGGTGTCAAATCTGACGAGGCACACGAAGTCGCCACTTTCACCTCGCTCATTTCTCATCGGTCTATGTTACTTGGAACTGCTAAGGTGATCGAGGAGAGCTCCCTAGGTGAAAAAATGATGATCAGAGCCCTGCTGGATCACGTAGTTGAATCGTCGTTTATTTCTGATCGAGTAGCTCAACTTTTGGGAGTCAAGCGTATCAAGGTCAATGTACGTACTTCAGGCTTACAAGGCACGTCCACGGGCGAAGCGAAGTTGCAGACCCAAATTAAATTATTCTCACCTCAGGATGCTTCCTTTTCTGTGCCAATGACCGCCCTAATCCTGCCAGTCTTAAGCGGCCTAATCCCCTCTGAGAAAGTTTGGTTGCAACGCTGAACGCATCTAGAAGATCTATGCCTCGCTGACCCGGACTTCGCCTCATCGGGTAGCGCAGATGCAATTTTAGGGGCGGATATCTTCGGCGCTCTCCTAAATGGACAGTCGCGCTTCAAATTCGAGAAAAGCAGACTGTCAGTATGTCGTGAGACTACCTGTCACCAGTGATGAATCTATCGTCTTGGGCGACTATCGCCGAGCTGCGATACATCTATTTTTATCGACAGAGCTTAAGCTCGAGAAAGTCGCACTCTTACGCGAAAAATACTCCAGTTTCATGTCTGAGTATGCTCGATTGGAGCACATGATACCAGCCGAACCCGGCTGCGGATCCGCTTGCTTTTTGCCTCATCACGCTGTTTTTCGCAATCAGAACCCCAACGATAAAATAAGAGTTGTCTTCAATTTCTCCTTTCGCACGTCTAGTGGGTACTCGTTGAATGATAAATTGCTCCCAGGACCCAAACTTCAATCGGAGCTTTGGGTAGTTCTTTCGCGATAGAGAATGTTCAAGTTTGCTTTCACGTCCGACATTGTAAAAATGTTTCACCAGATCGAGGGGCATGTTGATGATTGTTATCTCCAACGAATTCTGTGGCGAAATAGCGCTGAGTCAGAAATCTCTGAGTACCAGCTACCGTCACCTATGGCACTGCTCCAGCCCCGTTCCTGGCGTTGAGACTACTGCAACAATTAGGAGATGACGAAGAGAACCGATTTCCGTTAGGAGCGCAAACCATTCGCCTCAACTCCTATGTAGACGACATCTTTTCAGGAGCTGACACTCTCGTTCAAACCTTACTCGTGCAAGAACAAGTCGCCAATGTTTTTGTAGCCGGGCAATTCCCATTGGGTAAATGGGCTGCATCACGATTTGTTCGCCAAATCAGGCCCAACAGAGATCAATTTTGATGATAATAACACAGTCTCTGCTTTAGGTGTAATATGGAACCCCATTCGTGATTCGCTGTCCTTTAAGCTATCTTTATCCGATGCTGACTCGTGCCCGACCAAACGGTCAATATTATCAGTGGTTTCCAAACTCTTCGGTCCATCAGGTTGTATATCTCCCGTTATCATAATAGCGAAGATCCTTATCCAAGATCTATGGATCGCTGACGTCGGTTGGGACGATCCAATTCCACTCCCACTTTCCAACGATTAGTTTAAATTCCAAAATTCGTGTCAGGATGTGGAGAAGATACATGTTCCTCGCTAGACGTCCTGTTTAAGCAACGAGCGCTCGCGCGCTCAATTTCACGGCTTTTGCGACGCTTCCAAGCGAGCATTCGCCGCATGCGTTTATCTTCGCACTGAATCCATCGACGACACGATCAGTTCCACCTTGTTAGTCGCAAAATCAAAAGTCGCAACAGTCAAAGTGCAAACGATTACGCGATTAGAGCTTTGTGGGGCACTGTTACTCGCAAACCTCTTAAATAAAGTTCAACAAGATTTATACCTTACTAACGTTGTAGTTTACACATGGACAGACTCTGAAGTGGTCTTGGCTTGGCTTAGAAACCACGCATCCAAATGGCTAACCTTCGTCGCACATCGCGTCGCGGAGATCCAAGGTCTGTTTCCCGCAAGGTGCTGGAGACACGTCACTTCTGGTCAGAATCCAGCAGACTTGGCGACGAAAGGAATGCAGCCCGAGGATCTGAAGTCGTCCAACCTTTGGTGACAAGGACCTGCGTGGATGCAACGGACTTCAGACTCTTGGCCACAGGCGAAGCACTGTACCGTCACCTTCCTCAGCGTGAGACGTCAAGAAGCCAATGAGAGGACCTCGGCTCCGATAGACTTAATACATGAATTACTATATAAGTTCTCTAGCTTGTTCAAATTACTGCGCGTTTTGGTGTATTGTTTTAGATGGCGACAAGGAACTAGGCGAATCACGGGTTTCATCCACGCTTCGGAAACTTCAAATGCGCTCACTACTCTCATCAAAGCCACTCAGCTCCAAGATTTTGAATCAGAGATAAGGGCTTTAAGAAATCATCACCCAGTCTCCAAATCATCCGATCTTCTGAGACTGGCCCCATTCTTCGACGAGGACGGACTTCTTCGTGTCGGTGGATGAATCCAATACGCCGCCATCGACTATGATGAGAAGCATCCAATAATCCTTGCCAAGACGTCACCCTTGTCCACTCTACTGGTCAGGGAGGCACATGCGAGAACTCTTCATGGGCGCCCACAGGCCACTAAGGCTCTCTTACTTCAGTGGTATTGGATCACCAAAGGTAACACTCTGGTAAGACAGGTAATTCACCAGTGCATTCGCTGTGCTCGCTACGGCGGGCGGTCTGGACAGCAGATAATGGCACCCCGACCCAAAGACCGAGTATCAGGAGCCTATTCATTCCTGATGCGACGATTATTTCGGGGAGCATCCAGCTTCTACAAGGTCTTCGCAGAACTCCTAGCTAAAGATGGGACACGATGGGATTTCATACCGCCGTACTCACCTCATTTCGGCGGATTATGGGAAGCCGGAGTCAAATCGGTGAAATATCATCTGAGAAGGGTAATAGGACAGCAGTCACACTTTCGAGGAGATGACGACGTTATTATGTCAAATTTAGGCGTGCCTCAACTCACGCCCTCTTACATCCATTTCTAATGACCCGACCGACCTCGCCCCTCTTACTGCTGGCCATCTTCTAATCGGCCGTCCATTATCCTCAATCCCGGAGCCAGGATTTGAACTCGACTCTCCTTCTCCCTCCTCCACCTGGAGATTGCTATCTAAGATTAGATTTGATTTTTGGCACAGATGGAGAAAGGAGTACCTGCACACCATGCAGGTTAGAGCAAAGTGGCTTCACCGTGGCCGACCTCACACCAGGCCAACTCGTCATAATTATTAACGACCAATCACCTCCAGCGAAATGGTCGCTAGCCCGAATTTTAGAAGCTGCACGAGGCAAAGATGGCAAAGTCAGGGTCATCAAGTTGCGCACCGCAAAAGGAGAGACCCCTAGACCAATAGTCAAGATCTGTCCACTACCAATTCACTCCGAAAACGACAAGAAAGAAGAAATTTAGTTTTAAGTTCAGACTTAAACACGGATTTTGAATGTCGGATTTTTCTACTTTTCAAATTATCTTTTACATTTTAAGTCGTAACGGCGGAAACGCTCGGGGTAGCTGCTGTCCCATCTTTGCGATCGCTAGCGCTGGTGATTGCTGATATTGCACCCGGCCATCCTCTCCGTTTGTGTCGATTGCGTATTCATAGCGCTTGTTATATCGGTACGAACTTGCTGTCTGTCTATCCTCGCGCTTCTACCGTCTAACTCTCGATCTTGTTTATTTGGATTCCTTTGGGTTGGGTTTCCAACCTCAGCCTCGGTATAATAGAGACGTAAGTTTGTTACGTGAAATTTCCCTCGCTCCTTGTCGTTCTGATCCACTAGTAAATTGGTGTCCATGTTGACCCTTTCCTTTACGATGTACGGGCCTTCGAAAATGTTGAAAAACTTTTCCACCGCCCCATCGCTCGCGCTTTACAAATTTAACGCTTTCATCAATACAGCTACCTTTTGTTTTTTTCCCACGTTTTTTTTTGTGCCCACTTGCCTAGCTTCCTATGTGCCCGCTCGCGTACCAGAAACATTTTTTGGTCCAAAGCCACGTCCGTTAACTGGTGGTACCGTTAGCCTTTCCCCATACACACGTCGGTTTTATATTTTGATACAGCTCTATTGGTATGAAGCCTGTAGTATCATGATGGGTTTCGTTTATTATTTTCTGGATTACGTCTACATACTTCGCCCATCCGGTATGCCGTTCTTTTATGAAAGTTTGGAAAAACCGTTCGAGTTCCCTATGAACCCGTTCAAGTTACTCTCTGGGTGCCGGATAGATGAGAATATGGGCTTCATGCCTTCGTTTTCTAATGTTTTTATCCATTTTTCCGAGGTGAACTGTGTTTCGTGATCCGATAGGATCTCCTTTCGCTTATCATATTTTGGTATATAATTCCCCAAAATCTTGCGTATTACGGTAGCAGTGTTTGCGCGTTTTATTAGGTACACTACAACGTATTTACTGAATGCATCGATGGAGGTCAACAAGTATTTCACTTCACCTGTTGACACCGGCAGAGGAACGTAAAAATCTATGGATAAAAGATCCCTCGGCTCATTAGTGAGAATTGGTTGAACTTGCTCATCGTATCTTTTGCTTTAAGTACTTCGTCTTTTGGCAAACGTCACACGTTTGTAAGTATTCGCAGATTTTCTTTCGCATTTGCGGCGCAAAGAAATGCTCAAGCATCATGTGATATACCTTCCCAATCTTAAGTTTTCCTTCCCCTGACTTGTATAATATACCGTTGCGTTGAACGTACCGTCTTTGCACGCCTTCATTATTTTCTAAGTCGCTATTTATCCTACTTACAAATGGGTCCGTTTTTTTCAATCGCGCCGGGTTTTTCAATTTCGTCATTGTGTCTCGACTCGGATTCCGTAACAATAATATTGCTATCACTATCTCGTCTCCCGCATCTTACGGCCTGGCAAATACTCCGATGGGATGTTAATACATCCTGTATCGCGAGATTCCATCTTCTTAACCGTGCGTTAATAAATTTACAATTCTTTAAGAACGTTAGAGCCTCGTGATCGCTTGGGACAATAAATTTCACCGCCCTCCGCAAGTACGTGCCGAGACGGCTTAATGCCCACACGATCGCTAGCATTTCTTTTCCATTCAGTGTTCATCTTATGATCGTTATTACGCTCTCATCGTTGCCCTCGTCTAATTGGGACAACACCTCGGCTATCGCGTAGTCGCTTGCGTCGGTCGTAAGAATGAATGGATGCCTTGGATCTGCTTACTTGAATATTATGTTTTTATCAAATTCCTCCTTAATGTTGACAAAGGCTTTTTCAAGTTTCTCCGTCCATTCATACTTCTTACCCCTTTTTTAGCAAGTGCATTAACGGAATTGTATATGCGGAAGAGTTTCGGACAAACTTTGCGTAAAAATTTACAAACCCTAGGAATCCTTGTAATTGGTTTATATTTCGTGGGCTTTTGAAAGCTTTGATTATCCGTATTTTCTCCGGGTCTGGCCGAATGTCCTCGGCATAATTTTTCATATAATAACTCTAAATTACGTATGTGACTATCTTACTCGACTGACATGCATAACAAAACATCGACAAATGCTACCAAGAATTCCTCTAAGTCTCCGATTGCAAGGTTTAATCCTCGAATCAGTGCTGCGCTACTTGTCTTTATCCCGCACGGTACTACCTTAAATTCGTACACCTTATTATCGCATATAAAAGCCGTATACTCTTTGCTGGCCTCCGCGAGCTCTACTTAGTGAAAGCTACTTGTAAGATCAAAACTCGATATGTATTTTATTTTTTTACATCTAGACAAAATTTCTTCTATACCAGGAGGTGCCTCGTGATCTTCGATAAGTTTTTTGTTTAGCTTTGTGGCGTCTAGACACGAACGGACTGATTCATCCTTCTTTATTACGATTACGAGCGGGTTGATATACGGACTACGTTCGCTCCAGGGCATAAAGGGTCGACTCCACACGCTATGGAGTCGATGGGGAAAAGGCAAGGAATCCTCTCCTCACGAGATCCTTGCACGTCTCCTAATTTTTTTCATGATATTTTTTAAGTATTAATTACGCGCTTGATCCATTTTTTATTACTAATCTTTTTTTTGTACGCTCTACCATCCTTTTAATTATCATTTATTTTATTTAAATATAAATTAAATCGTTTTTTTAATTATTTTACCTAACCCTATAACCTAACTCCCTCATGCTCTCCTCCGACCGACTGAGCTTACCACAAATGTCGCCCGAACGTGCGACACCTGAATTTTTCGCGTTCGTGAAGAACGGGAGTGAGCTCGGAGGGGCTCACCTGACTCACACAGTACTCGTGGAATGTCTAGGACGCCGGGATTTTTAAATGCACCAACGGACTTCTAGCAGTCATTAAACAGCTAGTGGCGCTCATCATCTACAATTACTTTTTCGTTGAGGATTGTCCGATACCGCGTCGTCAAGCTTCATCGACACATCCAGAACTCTAGCACGGACGCGACGCGCGGGATCACAAACAACGCGCGCGTTCTTCACAACGAAAACTTAATCAACGCAGTAAGTAAAGTGAAAAAAACAAGTATATTGTGACAGACGTGTGAAATCTATTTTAGTGCGTAAATCACGGGTCAAACGTACAAAAATAATTTTGCTACCGGTGAACGTCGCGAAAACCGCTAACATCCGCTCTCGCGCTAAAAATTTCGGTCGTGAATACCCTCGCATTATGACCGTAATACGTAACACTTTTCCGCTCAAATACTCGCGCATGATCGTACACTCTTAGACCGAACACAAAATGACCTCGTGGATATAAGGAGTGTCGATCGCTTATTGCAGCCTTATCAGGCACTGCAGCTCAGCGATAGCGCGTATTACATCCAAAAACATGGTAACCCCCGCCTTATAATTTTGTTATCATACGATGCGTTGTCTACCGCATTGTTGCTCATTGCGCAGCTTGTCACGCAGCAAAAGCCGAAAAGCTGATCGCTTACGGTCTATAGCACCCGCATATAGCCGACAACGTCGCAGGACACACGCACATAACAGAACAAATGGACTCATCTGCACAAATGACCGCCTTATCGCATTCGCGACAGATTCAGTCTCAAGGGCGGATTTTTAATGCGCTGACGCTTTCGGAAAATTCACGATCTACACCACTACCAAGCAACCTACCACACGATCAGCGAATAGAAATTCGCCACACGTCAAGAGTGCGTGAAGAGTACGCGGCAGCGCCAAGCCGCATCCACGCCACCCACGCCTTTCAACAACGTCGGCCGTTTTGAGTTGGACAACTCGTCGGCGTATACAACGTTGCTCTCTCCAAATCAAGTGAAGGTCAAGCCCAACTTGCCATCCAGTGGACTGGGTCCTTCTTGCTGTTGGAGAAATACAGCAACGATGTTGACGTCCTGGAGCTCAGGGCATACCATTCACGAATTCTGCACCTTGAATCTGTTCGGGAGCGCACTGTCTAGCGAAATGCGTGCCCATCGCCGCTTGCTGGGCGCCTTTAACCTTTAGACTGCCGGAAATTTTACCTGAAAAAATGATATTTTTTTAAGGTATAATTTATGTATACAAAAGTGAGTTAAGTGCAGAGGTGTATTAAAGGTCATAGCTGGCACATATATGCGCCAGGCCGGCAGTCTAAAGGTTAAATCATACACATCTCTATGAATCTCTTTTTAATTTATTTACATGATTATTTGTTGACATTATTTATCGTTACATATGTTTTCTACGCGTGACAATGCTCTAAAAGTTTACACTTTAAGTTAGTGTATCTAGTCGAGTGAGGCGTGCCGCGGGCTGGCGTGTTGATATGTATGTTTACTTATATTACGCTTTAATTATGGCGCGCGTGCCATTACATAGGTCACTGTATAGCTGGTTGTTGATCGTGGGGCGTGGCTAGCTGCTTGCCCCACCTTCTTGCTTCGCTCGCTGCCTACATTATTTACTATTCGCGGTCATTTATCCGCGTGCTTTACATATCGGTGTTTATGTGGCGCCCGTGGATATACCAAATATGCTGACGGCGTGGCCGTTACAGTATATTAGAGCTTATATTTGGGTTTTAATAACTTGATAACAGTTGTTCTTTCAGTTCTGAAACTTTGACATAATCATCTTGAAAGAATTTTTGAGGACGTAATAGAGCGTTTTTGCTATAGAAATTATTGTTACTTCAATTATTATTCAAGATATACTATGTTACCTTCGTGTTGGTAACGTAGGGATTTTCACTTGAGTTTCACATTGACTTGAGAACTTTTTGACATGTCAATCTTTAAAATACTTCTATGGTAACTGATCTATATTTAAATGAATATGGATGAACACAATCAGTGGATTTGGAGCTTTAAATTTATAGTTTTAAAACATACCATACATAAGCATTTTTTGTACTATTACAATATTTTAAACCTGATACTTTTTTTGTGAAAAATAAATATCCAGTTGAGTCATCGAGTTAGTTTTAAGCCTAATAATAAATCTTAATTTATTTAAGGAACGCAGAATGAGTAAGGTTTATATCAATTAACAAAACAGTAACATAATTAAATAAAAATTGTTAAGTGTCAAATTTTTTACACAGAATGTCCTTTATCCAAACGCTTATGAAATCATACTGGTACTGAAAAGAATTTGAAATTGACAATTTTTGTACGTTAATCTTGTTTTTGCATCAGTGACTTGAGTACTGATTATGGAGATCAAAACTATTGAATCAAAAATATTTTTTAGAATTTATATAAAATTTATTGACGATTTTAGTCGGTTATAAATATACGCAAATTTCAGTAATCAATTTTATTTTATTTCTCAATAGGCTGCAGAAATAGCAGGTGTTGAAATTCCTCGATTTTGTTATCATGAACGACTTGCTGTTGCTGGTAATTGCCGGATGTGTCTTGTGGAAATCGAAAAACAAGTGAAGGTAATAATCATTATACTTTATAATAAGTTATAATTATTTTATTATCTGATAATCCAACTAACAGTTAATATTAACTTATAAAAGGTGATTCAAACTAAACTGTGCTACTTTAATACGAAAATGAATTCTGAATTTTCTTAGATATGACGAAGTTATGCGATGTAAAGAAACGTCATTTTTTGTTATTTTGTGGGCATTTTTTACCATTATTGACGTCATTCTACAAAACTTTTGTTTATAAGTTATATCCGTTTTATTGTTTCAAAATGTTTGGGAGATTTAGAGTTTGCATATTTGTATATGAGGTAGTCAATATATGGATAAAATAATACTGTTACGAAAATAATATATTATTTTATTAAAATATAAAAATAATTTAATTTAAAATTGTTCTAAAGTTTGATACTTGTTATATGGTAAATAATTTTTAAGGGTCTCTTAAAGAAGAGTTGTCGGTATGAAAAATTTTTAATACCAACTTCTATAGTTATTGAGAAGTCTTTTTAACGATTTTGTTAATTAAAGTCGTTTATTTCTCATCTTGAAGATGTTTCTAAAGCTGCCATTTACAGTTTCGTCTTTCAGAAATTTTTAGACAGCTTTACTTGAATAAAGATGGAAGATGACTTAGTTATAATACTCTATAACACTGATTTTAATTTCTCAGTATTTCTTCCATTTTTAATTTTAGGGGTATACCACCCCTAAAATTTATATTGTTGTATTTCAGTATCCATTGGCATATCATTCTCTAACTCATTTTATTATAATTAAATATGATAAATAAAACTAATGTATTTCGTAAGTTTTCAAAAAAAGCCCTTAGGAAAGCCCGCAATTTACTTCTGAAATTCAAACCGGAACATTGTCTTTCCTATTTCTCAAAATTTACTCAAATTTTTCAATAGAGTAAAATGAGCAATATTTGCTGTTTCGAAACCAAGTATTTTTCTTTTATTTGTACCCTTAAAGATATCATCTTCTATTTTTATTTGAATAAAAAAATTGCTTTTTTCGTTAAGAAAATTCAAAAGGTTATTTAGTCTAAAGAAAACGTTGAAATTGTCATGGCCTGCCGTACCAACGACGGTAATATCCTGTAGTTATAACGCTTCGGGTACGCGAAGGCGAGGTGGCGCGTCGATGCAGAATTGAAGCTGCATCGACGTGATGATTAGCAGACATTCGCGATAGGAGGCAGCCATCTTGATAGAAGTCGAAAAGTATTGTAGATGTGAAATTTCCCCGCTCCAAACTTTGTATCTTATTATCGTTGACTTTAAGTAGAAGTTAGGCGAGAGTGCTCGATTGCTAATTACTACCGTAGTGCGATATTCCTATATAAAAAAGAGATGGACTTGAGATTGTCACCTCTAATGATTGCTATTAGTGGATTTGAAATGAATATCTAAAATTTGATTGGCTCACGATAGGGCGCGCACAACACGCACTGACACGGCTAGTTGGTTAAAGCGTACGTTCTTTATCGCGTTAACTTTGTGTATTTATCGTGAGAGTTACGGCGACAGGCTTGTATCATCTGTCACACGTAAACTGCACGTCAATTACTTTTGCCGTACTTACATCAAAACTAGGCAAATCTCAGACAAACATCATCGGATCAAAAAAATTCAAAGTGCGTTTTGAAGGTAGGTGCAAAAGCTTCCATTTAACACGAGAAGGATGTTTAAAAATAAAGTTTTGTGTTTTTCTTTTCCTAAAAAAACCGATTAAAAAATTTTCGATTTTTATCATCTTATTTTGAATCAATGCTAATTTAGAATCAATAAGTAGAGGGTAAAAAAAATCAACATAGGTATTCCCTTCCCCTTTACATAGACAAAGACTTGAAATTTTAACCACCTATTAAACTTGTTTGGGGCAATATTCGGCTAAAATTTCAAGTGATTATCTTCATTTTTTTCAGAGAAAAAAATTATTTTAGAAAAAATTTTCGTTTTTCGTTGTCGTACGATAACAATAGCAAAAATTATCCAATCGTCTTGAAATTTGGCACAGAGATAGCTTTTTTATATCTTCGAACCGAGTTCGTTGCCCAAAAAAATCGGTTCATTTCTAATGAAGATATTTGAGGTTAAAAATATTTTTCTTAAATTTTTGAATTGCGTTTTCTCAGAGAATTGTTGATTTATTGACTTGAAATTTTAACCACTTATGACACTGATTGTTGGTAATATTCTGTTAAAATTTTGAATCGATTATCTTCATTTGTTTTTTATAAAAAAATTGTTTTAGGAAAAATGTTATTTTTCGTTGTCGCACGATAATAAGAGAAAAAATTATCCAATCGTCTTGAAATTTGGATCAGAGATAGCTTTTTTTATATCTTCAATCCGAGTTCGTTGCCCAAAAAAATCGGTTCATTTCTACTGAAGATATTTAAGGTTAACAATATTTTTCTTAAATTTTTGAATTGCGTTTTCTTAGAAAATTGTTGATTTGTCGACTTTTATGCACAAAAAATGAATATTTACCTTTGACAATGAATAATTGAATAAAATGATTGAATATTTATAAAATCATTTAATCATTTTTAATTTATAATTTATTCAATTACATGAATTATTTTGATTTAAAAACTTATAAATTTAAAATAAAAAATAATAAAAAATGCTCTTTGAAAACAGTGTTAATAATCCTTAAATAGTAACCTTAAGTTGTTCCACTATATTTCATAAATTATATTTATATCTTTTTGATGTCAATTTTTTTTAAATTGGTGAAATGTAAAAGTTTTTTTATCCACATGTGAGTAATACACTAATTTGCAAGGAATGTAAGGTATAAAACGCAAATTGCAATAGATATTAATATCTTTGTTTGAAAAAAAAAGAAAAAAAGTTTTATTATTGAAATTTGTTAGGATTTTTTTTTGTGAAACATCTATTCTTAGAATTTCAATTGATTAAAAGGAATCGAAAAATTATTTCGAGGAAGCTTAGTGCTAAAAAATTGGCAGCGGTTTTTTACCTTATTTTTGTTGTTTCTAAACGGAATGAATTAAAAAATTCATATAAATTTATAGTTCACTAAAAGGTATATTAAATTTCAGTAACCATTTGACAAATCGCATATTTAAATATCATATATAAGATCATATATAAGGATTTCAGATTATTAGATGTCATATAAGATGTCATATGTGATGCTATCTGCATTTTTATATATATATATAGAAATATGTTATAGAATCTCATAGAACATTTTTTTTCGCGTAGGTTTACAATTTCTGCTTAAAAACCAAGTGATAGTGATAGATTTACGAATTACTATTTGATGTAGAGTAGCAGCTTATTTATACATTTTACCTGATTATTAAACGTTGTAACGGGGTGAGGTTCTCTATACGTACGCTACTCTCCCTATGTGTTAGCTAAGGGTTCTACGTCAAAGAAACCCTATTGTCCGGCAGTCGGCAGTGGCACAAGGGACGAACAC
>JAWWEQ010048221.1:0-16057 GCA_035583055.1 Torymus tubicola | reverse complement strand
AGGTCTTTAGAGTCAGGTATCAATAGTCATCGAAATTAGTTCCGACACAAAAAAAGATGCTAGAAAGTTACAACGTTCACTTGAGGGCATTAGTTCTGTAGTAGAAAAAATTTGTCAAGACGAACTTATGATAGATATTTTAGGAGACGGCATACGACAGCATATTAGTGTTAACGAAATTATGGAAGCAGTCTCGGCGATCAACAAACAGCCAATTATGGAAAAATTCCACAATTATTAAGAGAGAAACCGGAATTAACTGACCATGCGTCCTCGCTGCAATTTCCAACGGCGTTAAACACAAATGGAACGGGCACTGAGCAAATTAGATCGACGGAACAAATAAACGTAAATAATACGTCAAATCAAATTCCAAATCTAGCAGGGGCGAGAGCTCATAGAACTGCGTTTATAACTCAGAGAGGGACGCTCCCGATCGTGATAAACTCGTTCCGTAATAATTCAACTTTAACTTCTTTAAAAAATGTATCAATCAAAGACGCACTTGACTGTATAGCAAAATTCGACGGTAGCAATATTCTTTAGCACATTTTTATTCGGCATCAGAGTAGCAGTCAGCATTATACCACCAGCAAACGAGGCAGCCAAATCGATGGAAGAAATTAATTTTAATAGCATCAGCGAAGTAGTCAAGTATTTTGAGGCAAATTTCGAAAGTATGCATAAAAATAAAACAAACAATAAGAAAGCAGCTGTAGAATCGGCAGATGTTAGAGTTGTGCAAAATAAAATTACTGAAATTTGTCAATATTGTGAGAAACGAAATCACGCAACAAGAAATTGTTGGTCGTTGCAAGCCTTAATACTTCAGAGTGCACAGCAGCCGGCAGTGCGGCCACCAACGTGGGTGCAACCCGTAGCCTTGCCGACTCACACTGCTATGCCACTAGTAAACCCATTGGCTAACGCGCAGTAAACCACGCCCCAAGCTCGCCAAGCGCTGTATAACTCGCAGTCAGGCAGCCCTGCGGTAAATCAAACATATGAAAATAATAACTTTATTACACGCTGTAATTATTGCAAAAAGAGGGTCACTGGAAGAGTAAATATTCAGTATTAGAAAGAAAAATAAAGGAAGATTGCTGCGGGAGGCGGGATCAAACGCGAGTGTCCCCGTGGAACAGCGCGCGACCTGGGGGGCAACCGGAGAGTGCGCCCAGAGCAACCGAACGTGAAACAGAATTAAAATTTGCGAGAAAATCTATATTACTAAGTATAAATAGTAAATCCCCGATAATAGAAATGGCTTTTGAAAATTATGATGCGAAATTGAAGCTAATGTTAGACACCAGAGCAGGGCCGTCATTACTTAAAATCAATAAAAAAAAACCTTGTATAGCCATTGTGTTTGAGAACGAAATTTCCGAACTCAAGGGCAGTACAAAAGAATCAATAAACTCTTGCGGAAAAATGCCTTTAATTTTCTGCGACAGAACTTTGTGTTTGCATCTCGTACCTGCCGATTTTTCCATCGAAGGATGTTAATCGCAAGTGAAGTGTTAAGAAAGTATTGAGCAACAATTAATAATAATAAATTGCGTCACATGTCATCACTTTAAGATGTACAGGTAGTGTGAATATCGCGCAGCCAATAAACAAAGCGAGTGTAGCATTGACCAATCGGCCTTCGGAAACCCAGAGTACATTACGGGGCGATGATCGCAAATCTGGACATGTGAAAAACCTCATCGTAGCTTCCTGTAATATGAGTTTATTTCATTCTATTAGGTCACCGTACGGATTAAAAACAAGCGCGCCTGTATTTTTGTCGCTTGTTTTTAAAGTAATTGTCAGAATGAAAAATGTAGTACATTTTTTGATGACATTGAAAAACATTCAGCGAATATATTGAAACAATAGAAAAACTGCTCGTAAAATTACGCAAACCAGAAATACATTATTTAGGGCACATTATTAGTAGCCACGGTTTACCACCACTTGAACCACTTGAACTCTAGTCATTAATGACGACTGAAAGTTAAGGCTAGGCGAACCGATTTAACCATCTATCAACTTACCCTCAGCTGGAGAAAGTGAGGAGGTAGACAACTTGAGAGAGATGACGTGCGAGGAAAGCCCCGAAGTTGACAACGCTTCGGAGTTTATTGCACCAGTTCCTGACCTTACACTTAGGGATGAGATTACAGTTACGGACGACACTGGATCGCAAAAAAGGGTCGTTCCGGGCGTCAATATTTTATATTGTAGAGAAAAACTCTTATGAGAAAAGATAGCTATCTGTATTTTGTTAGCATAGAGGATAACCCGGTCGACGAAGGAGCAAAGCAATGCCAAGGCTAAGCAATTTGACAATAGAGAGCCCGTAACCATTAAGGCTTAATATTTTCTACGTTTGAGAATGATGCTAGTCGCCACAGTTGAATCTCGTAGGACCACACGGCTTTTATTATATATTTGTATAATATTAGTTTATTTTGAGTAGAGAGTTTCGATTTTCTATTTAACAACCAGTACATACTTCTAATTTTAAGACAGCTGTTTGCATTTCGTCCAGATATGTTCCTTCCAAATGAGCCAACGATCTAAATGCATTCCTAGATATTTTGCTTTATCCTTTTGAGGTAAAGGTTGTTCGTTTATAAATATTGCAGGGCATGTCTTCTTTCGTAAAGTAAAGATAATTTGAACAGATTTGCTTTCATTAATGCTAATTCTCCACACGTTGTACCACTGTTAAATTTTCAGCAAGTACTTTTGAAGGCGAAACGAAGCCACAGCTGTGCTTGAGTCTGTTGCCAGAATGGCGGTATTATGGGCGTAAGTGGCGATAATAATACCCTCCACGTGAGGTCTATCAGCAGTGTAGATTAGGTATAATGTTGGGCCCAGTATTATACCTTGAGGAACTCCGGCATTAATTCGATAGAGTTTGGATTTTTCGTTTCTGAATTTAACTTGAAATTCTCTATTACTTATATATGATTTTAGCAGGTTAAATAAGTTGTTAGGTAAAAATCTCTGAAGTTTAAGAAGTAAGCCTTCGTGCCATATCTTGTCGAATGCTTGAGCTACATCAAGGAAAACCGTGGTAAAATACTTATTTTTTTCGAATGCATTTCTGATTTCAACTCTCACTCTATTGACTTGTTCTACCGCTGAATGATTATTACGAAAGCCAAATTGGTAGTCTGGTATTATTTTCTTAATTGCTAATATTTTGTTTAATCTCTTAATAATTAGTTTTTCGCAAACTTTCGATAATACTGGCAGTAGGCTAATCGGCCTATACGATGTGATCAATTAACAATTTTTACCAGGCTTAGCAATAAGAATAATTTTCGCGACTTTCCATTGGGTAGGAAAACAGCTTAATCGTAAAATCGCATTCATTAAAACAGTTATTTATCGAATTGCCTTAAGAGTAAGTTCCTTGATCATTTTCCGATTAATACTGTCGTAGCCAGGAGATTTTCATCTTTGAGTTTCTTGATGATATTAATTACTTCTTGCAATTTGATATTTTTTAAATATATGTCCTCTACGTGTTTACTTCTCATTTCCTTGAGTATTTCTTGTTCATCTTCTGCATTTTTACATGTCGGTGTGCAGAAAACGTTTCTCAAGTGTTCAGCGAAGATTGCAGCCTTATCTGAAACCGTTCTTGCTCAATTCCCATCACTTTTTTTAGATTGGGGGAACAAACTATTGAGAACTTTTATTCTTTTTGTTGCTTTCCAAAGTGCCTAGTCGGAAGTCTCAGTAGCTGTCAGGTTTTCTAGATAATTTTGGATGGAGTAGTTTTTATCGTTCTGTAAACATTTCTTAAGTTCTTTAATAGCTTTATTGAGTTTCTTTTTGTCTAGGTGAGATCTGCTACTCTGCCACATTTTTCTTAGTTTTGTTTTTTCCTTTATCTTATATAGAATATATTTAGAGATATTGATTGTTTTTTTTTCTGCACGAGTATAGGTGTTACTATATTAATGGCTTCACGGATGTTTATATTAAGTTCTTCTACCGTATTTTCTATATCTTCAGTCGTTTCGAGCGGAATGTTGAACACAATTTTTTCATTTAAGACCGCTTAATACGTTTTCCAATTAGTTTTTTTTATTGTATAAGATATGGTTATTTTGAGTATATTTCATTTGCAAATGATCGGAAGTTAATTTGTAACAAGATTCTGTAATAAATTTATTTGAATTTAGTTCTATTACTACTGCAAAATCAATAAGGTCCGGTAATTTGTTCCCGTCAGAAGGCCAATATGTTGGTTCTTCCGTAGAGATTGCTATGAGATTTTCTGCTTGCATAGAGGCATGTAATGGTTTACCTTTCGGATTTGGGTTTAATGATCTAGACCCCCACCGGGGATGCTTAGCATTGTAATCACCACCTGCTATAAATTTATGTCCTAAACTTCTGAAAAACTTAATAAATTTTTCTTGACTTATTGTGTGTTTTGGTGGGTAGTATATAGCAGAAACGGTGAAAGATCTGCTTCCTTCCTTAATTGTAATATTAGTAGCCTGCAAGAAATCTTCGTAATGATGTTCGTTTTCGTAGTGTTTTATTTTATTTCTGATGATTACCGCTGTAGTGCCGTGAGCTTTACCGTCTGGATGATTTGTAGTATATACTGCGTATTGTGGGATTCTTAAGAATTTTTTATGAGTAAAATGAGTTTCTGATATTAGCATTTTATCAATGTCTTGATTTATAAGAAATGTTTTCAGTTCTATGTTTCTTTGAGCTAAGCCGTTTGCATTCCATAAAACTATTTTGATTCCATGATTCATTTTATTTTGTTTATCAGCATGGTGAGGAGATCTAACATAATATCCATTCTAGTCATTAGCTGGCACATCATTTCTTTCACGTGACTATTGTTTACTACAGCTGAGAGGTCTTGACCGAAGTCAAGACGGAGCGCGCAGCACCGATACACACATACATACATGACCCCCACTACTTTTGTTTATGTGTACAGTAGCGGGAGGTGAGAGCGACTTAGATGTAGACAGACGTATTTACAATAAATATTGTTTTATATAAATGTAGATAATTATTAATCATCCACACCTCACTCATTCACAAGGCAGGTCAGTATTTTCTCTCAACTCATTTACGCAACCTTCGAGGAACGTAAGTAGCTTTGGGGGGAAAAATCAAGAAAAATATAGTTAAAGAAAATCAGTAAAAATATTCAAGAATCGAATAGTGAAAAACGTTTTATCGAATTTAGGAAAATTCAAGCCGATGCGAGCAGATTAGATTTCTTGTGGGAAACACCCTGCACGATACAAGAATAGAGCACGTGGCAGAATATATATTTGACGTTATACATGTGGTAAATGGACACTAAAGGAAAAGTGAAAACCAAAGAAGTAATACTAGATGACATTGAAGGTGAAAACGAAGAGATAATTGAAGAAAAAATCAAGATGGCAAAGCAAGAAAAAATTGATAATATAACAATCCCATTTTCGACGGTGTAAATTATACAAGTTGGAAATTTCAATCAATGACTCTATTAGAATATAAAAAGTGCAAAGATCAAGCAGAAATAGAACCGGCTAAGACAGATAAAGCAGATAAAGGAAAGCAAAAATTAATACAAGATATTGGCCGGAAATAATAAAAACGGTAGCTTATTTAAAAAATCGAACAATCGCATATACGTCGGAGAATAAAACTACTTATGAAATATTTTTTGGGATAAAGCCGAATGTCAAAAATTTAAAAATTTACGGAAGTAGAGTATTCATAAGAGGTCCGGAAACTCTAAGAAAAAGTAAGTGGAATAATAAGGTACAACTAGTAGGATACGTTAAAAACGGTTATAAAGTCTTAGTTAATAATAAAGTAATTAGTGTAAGACATGTTGATGTAATAGAAGATAATATAAAATTAATCTGTTTAGAAAACGAAAATATTGATTCTGAAATTAACGTAGAATTAAATGAAACAAACAACAGCGACTCTGAATATCCTTCTCACTCTACTGTGACCTTCGGGGATAGTAGAGGAGAGCAAATTAAATTAGCCAATCCGAATAATAATAATTTAAACGATAACGAATCTGATATCGAAAATAACGAAAATAGAGATAGACTAATAATACCGCGAAAATCTCAAAGAAAGAAAAGTCCAGTAAATATATATGGAAATCCAGTTACTCACTTTATTTATGTGAATTATATTGATGCAAATGTATCAAATGCATTCGAGGAGGCGATGAACTCCAGCGGATATAAACAATGGCAAATGGTAATGGATTCCGACATAAACAGTTTGAAGAAAAATCACACATGGCAAATTGTCGAAAGGCCAAATAATAAAATGGTCATTGATGTTAAGTGGATTTATAAAAAGAAAAATAATAATACTTATAAAGTAAGATTAGTTGTAAGAGGATTCCAACAAAAGGAAAATGTTGAAAATGCTTATTCACCTGTAGGTAAAATGCAAACGTTGAAAATTTTATAGTCTTACTGTTATAAACATAATATGTTTATAAAACAAATGGATGTTGAAACGGCATTTTTAAATGGGAATGTAAAATTAGAAGTGTACATTAACCAAAAGATTATGAAACTGGAGACAATAAAGTTTGCGAATTGCAAAAGGTTCTCTATGATCTTAGAGAAAGTCCCAGAGCATGGTACGATTGTTTCAACGAATATGTCGAGAAATTAAATTTTGTAAGAAGTAACTATGATTACTGTCTATATGTAAATAATACAAGCAAAGATTCAATATATATACTAGTCTTTGTAGATGATCTCTTAATTTGTTGTAAAGATAAAAATAAAATAAATGAAGTAAAAGCTAGTCTGATGAAAAGATTTACAATGAAAGATTTAGGCAAAATTACTCAATACATCGGTATTGATATTGATTACAGTAATACAGTAATACAGATATGAACAGGCTAGAGAAATTGGTGAAACAATAAAATATAGAAATCAAATAGGCGAATTATTGTATGTTAGTACAGGCACAAGGCCAGATATAGCATACAGTGTAAATTATTTAAGTCGTTACCAAAGTTGTTTTGACCAAAGACACTTTAAATATGCAATGAGAATTTTGAAATACTTATTTAAGACGAAAGACTTAAAATTAACGTACTACGATAATGCAAATAGCGAAGTATTAGATTGCATGGTAGATTCCGATTATGCAGGAGATAATGTAGATAGAAAATCGACAACAGGTTTTGTAATTAGACTATATGGAAATTTAATTTTTTGGAAGACGCATAAACAAAGTACAGTAACAATATGTTCTACTTTTGCGGAATATACTGCTATGTCTGAAGTAGTGACAGAAATCTTATTTGTTAGAAATTTATTATGCGAATCATTTAATGTAAACTTTGATAAGCCTATTAAGATGTATGAGGACAACTCAGGAGCGATTGCAATTGCAAAATTCGGTAACTTCACAAAAAATTCAAAGCACATTGAAGTGCAGTATCATTACATTAATGAAACCTATGAAAATGGAATAATCGATATTATAAAAATAAACTCACAATTTAATTTAGCTGATATGTTAACGAAGAGTCTAGATAAAACAAAATTTCTGAAAAATAGAAAAGCGTTGAGATTGATTTGAAAGGTTTAAATAAAATATAATGTTAAAATTGAAAGTCATTGTATTTGAGAAAACTGATATGTAAAAGTCAAGATTAGAAATTTAAGGAGGCGTGTTGGATATTATAGTAAATATATAATCTCGACTATATACTGATGTACTAGCTGTAATACATACATACATGACCCCCACTACACTTTGTTTATATGTACAGTAGCGGAAGGTGAGACCGACTCACTGCGCGACGATCTCGCGCTCTTGCCGAACAGACCTCGATGTAATAAGACGTGCTGACGATGGCTATTATAGCCTTAAGTAATAAATACAGCTTTATATATTAAAAGCAATCATCAATCATTTACTGACCTGAAATTTTCAATATTCCAACATATACAATTATATTTTTATTTTTAATCGATAACTTCGTGTTTAAATAATGACACCTTGTTATCATAACGTTATTATCGCATAAACAGAGCTGTAGTATGCATAAAAATGTTATTACATGACAATGAATAACACAATTTTAGACGTTGTGTCGCCGTTATCTATATCTGCGTATCATTTTTTGAAAAATTAATACGACCTGAAACAATCAGAATAAGATACTTAGCTTTCGGCTTTCGACCAACCGGACGTAGGCGCACGTATGACAACAATTAACGATAGTAATAGCACACTGTAGAGTTACCACTATCAAATTTACGGAAAATAATAATGATAAACCAAAATTTAAATTAACACCTTCAAGCAAAATCCGAATATACACCTTTTCCAAGCAAAATATCAATCGACACCTTTTTCAAGCAAAATATGAATTGACACTTTCTTTAAACAAAATCTAGATCGACACATTTTCAAAAAAAAACGAACGCAAGAGGGACTACGGAAATCGAACATCGTGGCAACGATGGACACACTCGGACTGGTGATAGATGCGAAGATTGTCGGTAAACAATCGAATCTGGAAAGAGCAGGAACCGCAAAAATCAGAAGAATTTCGAAAATGTCTTCCTACTATTTTTACTGTGTGACGAGAGAATAGCCGGCAACGGCTATGTCCTCGTATGCCCTTGCCTCGCTCGCTGTCATAGCCAAAGCCCGTACCTGTACACAAATAGTATACACGCACTTACATGGGCTTTCTGTTAGAGGATTCGGCAATAGCGGCTCAAAGGAACGACGACAGAGGCAAGGGCAGGTGAGAGGGTCGCAGAGAATCCGCGAGTCGCGGGAAAGCGCCGGAGAGACTAATTAGTCTCTGGCCAGCCCTAGGCCAGCAGGATAGATAGATAGATAGATAGATATTTGTAATCATGTACAAAAGAGAAAATAATTTGAATACACTTTGAATACAGTTAGGTGATATCATAGTAAGTCACGAGTTGTCAGTAATATCACAGATAATAAAACGAATAAAAAATAAAATTTCTACAACCTATCAATCAATATAAATAAAATAGAGAATAAAAGTAAAAATAATAAAAATAATAATAACCAATACGTAGTCAATTCATAAAATTCAGTATCAGCATCTACTCACTCATTCACCCATAAATACAGACATACAATTACAATAAAATATATGGGACAATACAAAATAAATTAACAGAAAATTGGCTTTAGTCCCGCTCAGAGAGATACCTCTCAATTGCTAATTTAAGCCTGATAACCTTCAAACCAGGGATCCGAATGACGTCATATAATACAGCCGAGTCCAGCCAGGTCTGAGCAACGCTAAATACGTCATACGAGAGATCATCATTAAGAAATTGGCAAGTCCGGTCAATATACCCTCGAAGAGAGTCCACATTGACAAAACCTGCTTTCAACCCCCTCTTATTCCCTACAGGTTTACTGGTCAGAACCCTGTCCAGTCATGCTGCAGCTTTACATTGTCCATTTTTTGTTTTGGTTTTGCTATTGCTACACTTAGATTAGAGAGAGAGAGAGAGAGAGAGAGAGAGAGAGAGAGGGAGAGGAGGGGGGAGAAAGACGCGCCCAGGTACATGATCATCAAGCTCGGCAATAACGGCAGTAGCAACACCATCATCGCAGCAACCATGGTTACATGGCATTTCACCTAAAGCTATTTCACTGACGGACACTTCACCAGAAGACATTTCATCAAAAAGACATTTCAGCGACAGGCGGAGAGAGAGGAGAGAGAGAGCGAGCCGCAAGCCAACGTCGCTTCAGGGGACGCCCCGACGCCACGGCCAACAGCAACATTGTCAGCGGCAGCAGCGAGCGCGACTCGCGCGACTGAGACGAGTAACACGCCCGGCCACAGGGCCACCCGTATGTCGTGCTTAACACGTTCTTAGACTGCGACTGCGCTTGCCCGTAGAGGCCGATCCTCCGGATCCTGCTAAGTTGTAGCGGTTGTACGGGGACGAGAAAGTACAACGTTAAGACTGAATCCATTCGCATTTTGTAGCTAGTGCATTAATTCATTAAACTAAAAAGATTTAATGACCCTGAAAATATTAGTAATCTCACAATATTCATGCAACCAAAATCGAACTTTTTTTGGAGTTTTTACCGGAAAAAAACTCGAAAAAATACATGAATCAATAGTTATTGTTAATAGCTTCGAATTTGTAATACTTTATCAGAGTAATATCTACTAAAGTAAATAAGTAATTAAACTGTAGAAAAGTGATTGTTAATATTTTTAAGAAAGTATAAAAAAACGTCAAAAAAACTTTCTGAAAAGCGTGGAGTGTGAGAGAAAGGAATATCTTTTTTACTCTGATCTTTCTTCTTTGTCCCACAATATAACATTCTCTCTCGCTCTTAAAGAATACGAGTCACTGAAAAACACTCTAAAGATAGGATGAGCACCTGCTCTCTACGTTAAAGTATGGGGCTAACCCAACCCTTGAGGAGCTTGGCAAGGATGTCGCTCCAGCACGATTAGGCCTTGCTTTTGAATCTTCTGCCTTGCTTTCTGAAAATAACTGGACCGCCGATTTTCTCATCATCTCTGATTCGACGAAAAATTTAACGAAGTTAACGATTCGGTATCACGGTTTTTAAGGAGAATTTTCTTTAAAATTAAACGTATCCTGTTCTAAAATGAGATCATTCCCGTTCAGTTGGGCAAACACCTTTCTATCTTCAATAAAGGTTAGTATCGAGTTTCTGAAATTTTTGTTTATTTTTACCCTACCCTACCTTTATCCGCATAGTCGGCACTCTCGATTGCATTGGCAAAGGCTAATATAGAACTTAGTGTCATATGACAATCCCTAAATATATTCGGTTGAATTGACCAAAGCCAAAATAGGTTCTTATACTTTACTATACCTATTTAATTGAAGGACGAAGCACCTCAAAACTTTTATATACATCCTCAACCCTCTGCGTCTAGTTGGCATTCTCAATTGAATTGGCAAAGACCAATATAGATATTAGTCCCCAACTATACTCGGTCAAATTGGCAATATAGATCATACAAGGAGATGGTCAGGGTTGCGGTTCATGGCTTTTCCTCAAATTTTTTTATACTATTCTTTGGCATAAATAACGGACAACGTGTCTGACGATTTCATCGAATAGGCCCTGTATCCTGAAGTAAAAATTATATTAGTTTATATACGCACGTACCTTAATGAGCGAAAGTGGCCACGCATTTCTTACTTCAATCGCAACAAATTTTTTTCCGTGTAGAAAAAGTTAAGTTTGCATTAGATAAAGTGTTATTGAAATAACTGATCGATAAGCAAGCATTTGCAGCCCTGTAACGAATAATGTTACGTGCGTATATTACGACCAAACTGATGAGATTAATATAACAAAAGTCTGGTAAAAACGCATAGCACATGCTTAATTTGCATGAAGTTCTATACCATTTTGGCAATAGTTCTATGCGAATTGAGAGAGCCGAAGAGAGGAGCGCGTGCTCGGCTCGCGAATGCGTACATTTATTGACTATAACGATGACGTCACAAGCGCCGTTGACGAATGTACGCACGTGTTCCGAGGTAAGAACGCGATCCCCACTCCCAACCTCTCGATTCGCAAGGAGTTAATGCTGAAACGGTATTAAGTCCTTGCGTTTTTCGGATGGACTATAGAGTTGCAATAATTACTACAGTTGTAGCGTAAATAGTAACTGAAACAAGATGCTAAATACGCATGACTGAAATCCATGTGTTTGTCAGAACAAATTTCTTTCCGTGTACATTATATATGTTGTTAAATATACTTTTGAAGTTAAATTTGCACAGGTACACACTATTAAAAAAAAACTTATTAAATATTAACTTACCAACATATCTGTAATTAATTGTTTCTGATTGGTCGATAAGCAAGCATTTGCAGCCCTTTAATACATAAATAAACTATGTAATTTTTATTTCAGGATACAGGGCCTATTCGATGAAATCGTGAGACACGTAGTTCATTAGTTATGCTAAAGGATGGCCTAAAAAAATTTTACGAAAATCCATGACCCGAAACCCTGACCATCTCCTTGTTAGTGTCACCTGACAATAAGTAATACTCGGTTGAATTGGAAAAGGCTAATACAGATCTTTATGCTTTCCTCCCTTTTACCTTAACTGCATCCTTGTCTCCATTATCAATTGATTTTATAAATACATGCACCAAAACCTGTGAAACTTTAGGCGCAACTGCCTCTAAGATTAGTAACTAGAGGGCCGTGCCCCCCTGCGTGTCTCGCTGCGCTTGACACGATAACCACCCCACTCGTCGCACCACCTTTCACTCTATGTAAAAACGAAGTTACAGTTTACATATATCATAGACACGACCGTATTTCCCAGGATAACCTTATATTTTTACCAGAGCAAAAATTGAAAAACTTCAAATACTAATAAAAATAATTTTTTTATTATTATCAACAATTTTGGTATTTAACATATTTACGTGAAATCAAATCGTGTTAAGTTATAGTTGAAAATCGTTCATTTTATACATATTAAGGCGTTTAAAAGCGTTTTTATAGGTGTAACTCGTCAGGAATTGATTTTACATGATTAAATTAAATGGGAAAAAGTTTTGTTTTATTATTATCTACAACTTTTGCTTTTAACATTTATGTGTAAAATCAAATCCTGTCGAGTTGTAGCTGAAAATCGCCAATTTTTTAACTTTTGACGTTTTTTCCATTTGTGTTGGTAAATATTGCAAAAAACTTTCAACCAAAAAAAGGTGTCTTTTAATTAGTTTTAGCAGATAAGCCTGCAGATATTAGCTTAAAATTAATTTTTCTAGACATTAGGATTGAAAATCGATTTTATGATATTTCTTTGTACTCGCATTTAAAAATTTTTTATTAACCTTTCTCATTTTAGAACCACCAGTTAAGTATAATTAGAGAAGTATATTCCCGGAAGCCTGATAAAATCGGTAAAAAATTCGCTGAAATTGAGACACATGAGTACATACGGACGTACAGACATACATACATACATCACAGAAAATGCTTAAAACACACTCATTTTGGGTGGAGAAC
This sequence comes from Torymus tubicola, assembly GCA_035583055.1. Classification (NCBI taxonomy): domain Eukaryota; kingdom Metazoa; phylum Arthropoda; class Insecta; order Hymenoptera; family Torymidae; genus Torymus; species Torymus tubicola. The sequence continues at coordinate 2,988 of JAWWEQ010048221.1, read as the reverse complement.
ACTTTTGTATACATTAAATTGTTAGTTTTTGAAGTAAGACAATTTTCGCTATGTTGAAATTATAAGACTCTCCCGAGGAGCGGTCGTGCTTAAAATTAGTCATATTACTTCAAGAGCAGCTAGCACACGCAGATAAGTCTTTGAATGCCACGCGTTATGCTTACACTGAGAAAACTCTGGCATGAAATTCATCTGTAGGGTTGTGCCAGAGCGCCACCTTCAATCTTTATGTCTGAACTGCCATTTCTGGCATGTCTGCCATACCGAATTCGAGTGCTCTCACATATCGAATTCAAGAAATGAATCTCATATTCAACATTTTTGAGATTAGGTTGCAAACAACGATTTAAATTACGTTGAGAGATAAAATTTTTTGCATAACACAATTAATATACTTATACAAATAAAAATGATATGAATATCTGGAGAATATGTATATTTACTAAAGAATTTTTCCATTTGTATATATTGTAACGGTCGCTGCGTTACCGACCGCCAGAAAAAAGCGTACACATACAGCCGCAACAAAACCCGCTCCTTCTCATACCCCTTCCATGCGAGCCGACGCCTGTAATACGGCTACTCCGTCATACACAAAGCGGCGACTGCCCCACCATAGGGCACATATGCAAAGCAGCATAGCGCGCGGCCTGTCCTCTCGTCCTACTCCACAACTCTCCCCACCAATGTGCAGCGGTGCGACGGCACTGCTCGTGAGAGAGGTATGCAAATGAGGGAGATGGATAGATAGCTGACCGGTCTAAACACGGCTAGCCCGCTGCGACGGGTACGCATTTCCTCTCTACGAATAGTAGAAGTAAGAGCTCCGTGAGCACTGCTCTGCCCTTACAATACTCGCTTCCTTTTGTAACATATGCGTCAAATAAAATCATATCCTTGTCTTAATTATTGATAACTCCTCCACCCACCAAAACCACCATTTCTCCAATTCCCTTCTAAGACTCCCCCTAGGCCTGGCTGCTTTCGATTATTGAGGCACCGGAGACTTCCCCAGGATACGAGTTCCCTCCTAAGATACACCCTGGGCAACGACCTGGCTGCTTTCGAGCATCGAGGCACCGGAGACTTCCCCAGGCCACGTATTTTCTTCCTTAGACTCACCCTGGGCAACTACCTGGCTGCTTTCGATTATCGAGGCACTGGAGACTTCCCCAGGATACGAGTCTTCCTTACCAGATGCGCCCTAGGCAATGACCTGGAGGCTTTCGAGCGCCGGAGACTTCCCTAGGATACGCATCTTCCTCCAAAAACTCGCCCTGGGCAATGACCTGGCTGCTTTCGATCACCGAGGCACCGGAGACTTCCCCAGGATACGAGTTTTCATCCTTGGATTCGCCTTGGGCAATTACCTGTCTGCTTTCGAGTATCGAGGAACCGGAAATTTCCCCAAGAAACGAATCCTTCCCAATATAAACAAGGAAAAACCCATCGGTAGAATAAACACTCGGGTACAGCACGCGAACACGCGTTTAAAGTAATCAATTACTTAAAAGAAATTTTAAAATTGAAATATCTTAACGTAACCTGGATAAGACGTAACAATATGTCGACTTCTCCTAAAGAAAAAGTCGTATCTCATCATTCTGTTTCAAAGTTTCGTATCTCATTATAGTATTATAAACAATCGTATTTCGGAGAATTGTATTTCAAAGAGTCGTATCTCATCATTCATTCTATAAAGTCGTATGTCAGTTGTCAACAGAAACTAATGATGCAAATCTTCACTATGTGAGACATTACTTTTTAATAAATTGTAGAAGTACTGTGATTTTATAGTTAATACCGTTCTTTATCGAATATCAGTACTAATAAGTTAATTAGTACTGATCGTTAAGATCGTGGATGCAAAATCTATTGCACGCACATCGGTTTATGAATAAATTCAAAATCAAAATTTATTGAATAATTCTGTTACGATTTAATAATCGATAAATAAATAAATGCAGCGATAAAAAAACGACACGGCGTGACTCAGTAGGGACTTGAACCCCGAGCTTTTAGCGACGACTGCTCTGATCACTGAGCTACCGAAGCCGGTGCACCTCTTTCTTTCAAATAGTGCTCAAGTCACGTACGACATACAACTTTATAGAATTAACGATGAGATTCGACTCTTTGAAATACAATTCTCCGAAATACGATTGTTTATAATACTATAATGAGATACGACACTTTGAAACAGAATGATGACATACGATTCTTTAGAACGATAAGCCGAGATACGATCTTTTAGAGTAAAACGCTGAGATACGACTTTTTCTTTAGAAGTCGATGTATTTTGCTCCAAATGTCGGAAGAGAAAAAGAGAAGAAAAAAAGCCAACGGTCAGAGGCGCCGTTTCGGGGCAACCGCCGGGCCGAATGTCGATATGAAATTGGTCCCTTGTTTGGCGCGTCGGGACGTCTGAGAGGCCAGAGACTTCATAATGTAAATATCTTTGAGAGTAGTGATTTTATTCAATTTTAAGAGTAGTTAGTACACTTAGATAAGGGTTTAAACGCTACGCGTTATGCATAAATTTCTCTGAGACTAGTGAATTTATTTCATTTCAAGAATAGCAAGTATTGCAATTACGCTATGCATTGTGCTCAATTGAAACTAGCGAGTTTACTTAATCACGAGCTTGATTAAATGTTAACTAAAACAGCCTACGCACTTAATCTTGGTGTACTCTTAACTCAGATTAAATAATCTTAGACCACAACCTCCAAGTATTATAACAAAATAAATCCAATTGAACTCTATTGCTGGTAGAAGACGAAAATTTTGTCTAAAAACGAGCAAGATAATACATGTCATTAAGACTTTTATTGTCTACGAAACTCAATGTGCAGTCTTAGGACGTCACAATTTTTTTAAATATTGTGGTAAAATATTTTTTACATAATATGGTGTGTGTGTGTGTGTGTGTGTGTGTGTGTGTGTGTGTGTGTGTGTGTGTGTGTGTGTGTGTGTGTGTGTGTGTGT
>JAWWEQ010048210.1:0-16061 GCA_035583055.1 Torymus tubicola | reverse complement strand
CTGAGGAGTTATAAATTAATCAAAATCGGTCAAAAATGCAGAAAATGCTAAAATCATCAACTTTGACCCTCTGTCACCAAAAAACTAGAAGTGAAAAAAATCTGAAAAAATTCAGGGTAACATATGGGATGGTTATAGTACTGATGGTGTCGGTATAAGTACTGATAAAAACAGAGGATGGGCTAAGAAATCTCAAGCATTTTTTTATAAAATAATATATACATCTAATAACTGACGTGAAATATTGTTTTATAGCACTGTGTGACCTAAGCTCACACTTAGGGCACGGATAGGCGTGACGGCGGGCTTAGATAGTCAGTGCTCGGGTCCTAACTTCACGCAGTGTAAAAAAGTGTTATCTAGATCACACGGATCTTAATGTACTATAAGTATTGAAATTTTCATATCTTTTAAAAAAATTGAATTTCAAAACTGTTACTTTTGAGTCGAATTTAGCGTATGTAACGAAGATATAATGTGTGATTGAGAGCGCCTTTTATCTTCTTGTAACTTATGTTTTTCAAAAAAAACGTAGAAAGTTTTTTTTTTAATGTCTGTCAAGCAATAGAAAACTCAAAGCGAGGAAGATTGCGAAGAAAAAATTCCTCGTGCAATCGGCGAATTTTATTGAACGACTGCCTGCGTCTCCCTCACTGATTTCCACCACCACATATAAAAGCCCTTAAAGCTCACGTGATGTTACATTGCTTTTAATTTGTCTTTTTTTTTGTATTCGGGCAAACGGCATCACGCGGGATGTCGAGCATTCTCGGTCTCGCGCTACGAGGCGGGATGTTGTACATCCTCAGCCGCTGATTACGATGCGGGAAGTCCTGCATCCTCAGCCGCTGATTAAAGTGGCTCAAGCGATTTTTTATAAAAGAACAGATAAATTTTACACTTAACAGAAATGTTCTTCAAACATACTTCAAAAAACTTGAATATCAATTTAGTTGGTACTATAATCTTGCCGGTTGAGAATACTAAATATTTTGGGATAGTCTTTGACTCTAATATGAAATGGAATCAGCATATCGATTACATATCAATAAGAGAAAATAGCTCATCTTCATTTTCTATAAACTGGCTAAAATTATGTCAACTGATAGCTTACGTATGGTACATTATGCCTTTTTTCAGAATATGATTTCCTATGGCATAATATTCTGGAAATACGCGTATACAAACAGTATCAAATATCTCAATATTCCTCAAATTAGATTACTAAAAATTGTAACAAGAACAAATTAATCTGTGATAAAAATCCAATGTATTTAGATCAATTATTTTCATATGAATCCCTACTTTATCATTATAATAAATTACAATCGACGTATTTCAACTCAAACACAACAACAAGAAAGAAAGTTTCTCTCATCTTTTAGTTTCTCCAATAATTGCTAAAAACTATACACTTTTCTTGGCCATTTATATCCATCAATGAAACGATTTTTTCTGTCATATTCTCCATTTAATAGACGGAATAATAGATTCAGTTTTTTTACAAATTTACATCAGCTTATTCATGAGTATTTAAAAGATATTAAAGTTGGCGAGTTTTTTTACTTAGGAAATGGCTAATAAGAGGCTTACTATTATGACGAGGAGTGAGAGAGACAGAATCAAACGGAAAAATCATTGTTTTCGTTTGTATCGCCTGAAGCAGTACTATAAATGAATTAAAGACTAGTAATTTGTATTTACATTTTAGCTGGCTGCCTTTTTTTAATATTTGTTTTTAAAAATATGATCTAATGACAGAAAAAATTTAGTAGAAGTATTTTCAGGTTATGCTATTTCCATTATATACTCTCTAAAGTTGAATTAGTGAAAATTGCTCCACCATTTCAATTAGTGGAGAAAAAACCTACTAATTTATTAGTAAATATTCACTATTTGATCAGTATTTTTTTTTAAACTACTAATCAAATTAGTAGAAAATACAAATTAAATTAGTAGTTTTAAAAAAACTACTTAATGAAATAGTAAATATGCACTAATAAATTAGTAGTTTTTTCCACTAATTGAAATGGTGGAGCAATTTTCATTAATTCAACTTTAGAGAGTAGAGAATATCACCGAAAACATCGTTTCATCTATACCTAGAAATTAGCTATTTTCACTAACTGTTTATTATTTTCCTGCCCATTTCTGATAGAGAAATTTCTACCAGGGTGCTTACCTAATAATTTAAAAATAATTACTAACATATGCAGTAAGAAAAACAAACTAAAGAAATGGATAATAAATAATACTTAAAAATACAAAGAAAATTAGCTTATTATTTAATGTTGTACCATAGTTATTATCATTAAAATTTCTAAAAAATTTCTAAAATTTATAGGAACTGCCTGTGATTGGAATTGATACTGTGAAATGATTAAAATCAAAATAATTAAAGTAAATAACTAAAATTCTCATAATTTTCATAAGTATTCGAAAATAAATTCAATTTTATAATATAACATAAATAAAGACCGTTTCTTAGAATTATTATTTATTTACTGTTTTTTTAGAAAAGTTATAGTTAAATTAAACGTACACAAATGTTGTGATTTTTAAAAATAAACGTTCGTCGAAGAATAAAGTTTTTATTATATAATTAAATTTAAAACATATATTGAGAAAATATTTCTTTTTCATTTTTACTGCAAGATATCGTGCTATGTATACCAGAAATAAAGAATAATCTAAAAAAGTATCTAACGAACAGGACGCGAATTCACAGACCCGGCTGAACCACGGATTAATTTTATTCTTGGATAATATTCAAAGTAATAAAACTCACCTTCGAAATCGTTTTCAGCATTCGTGTTATACATACTAAGTATACCTTCGATTTTGCTATCTAAAATAATTTTTTATTTAAAAAATATAAAAAATGTTTATTACAAATGTTTATTCTTACCCAAGATTTTCAAATTATGAAACCCAAGTTGGTGGAGAATACCAACATAGGATGATTTAAAAGTACATCCGCACCAATCACATGTTGTTGCGGGTTTTCCAATCAGAACCATAGATAATTTCCAGCCAAATTTAAGTTTAGGTACCTGTAATTCATCTCGCAGAATTTCGACATACCTTAGTTTTAATTCTCTTGGCGTGTTTTTATCATTGATGTTTCGTATTAATGATCGAATAGTATCTGGGTTCATGACGCAAGTCTTCTATATTTCGCAATATAATCACTAAAATTATAATTCTATTTATCGCACATATGATCAAATAATTCTCATACTTGTACAGAAGTTTATTAAATATTTTTGAGATAAATTTATCAAACACTTTGAAAGCAGAAATTATTGCGCGCGAATTAGAACAAATTTTAAAACGTTGTCAGCGCCGCGCACTTTATGCGAATGACTCAAACACTTTGTAATGCCTATTATATATAACTACATTTTTTATATCTATATAAAAGTACACTTTATCTTATCACATGCACGGTTATGATCTCTATTTATAATATGAACTTTTAACTGTGCTTCTAGGCAACTGCGTTTATAATTGTTAGAAAAAGTTACACAGGTACAATAGGGAGTATTACTGCACTAAGTTGCTGTTAAATTATCTACCATCTGGTCAATTTACGAAAAGAAATTTCTAAAATTACCACAAGACAATACTATTGAATTTTAAATTCCATAATATGGTTCATTATATTTTTCTAATCAATCTCAAACTTTTTTAATTTTTATACACTAATGTAAACGTTTTTGTATCAAAATTTTTAGCTATAAGACCCCCTTCAGTGCAGAATAGTATACTTAAAGAGATCCTTTAAATTTTTCTTCCTAAAATGATCTCATGGAAAAAAATCAGTAAATTCTACATTAATTTAACTCTAGAGTGGCAAGTTCGTTTTATTGAATGAAAGTTTCAATTTTTGAATTTTCTTATCTGTTTTTGAAATTGTTAAGTTATATTATTGTTCAAAAATATCGGTGGATATTTAACAATTTCAAAAATAGATAAAAAAATTCAAAAATTGTAACTTTCATTCAATTATTTCAAATTTCAAAAGTATGGATTCTTTTCAAAATCATTGTAGTTTAAAATTGAGCAACGAAAATGCAAAAAAACCACATATATTAAAAGTGTGTGTTTGTTTATTTATCTATTTATTTTATTTTATTTAACCAGATTGATTACATTTGTTCATTATATTTAAATTTAAAAAGTTACGTAGCAGAGGAATTCACTTCCTGTTTGCTGATCTGGCATACAAGAAATATTTAAAATTAAGACTTATAAACTAAAAAACTAGCAAAACCGAATATTTCTGTCTGGTACGTTTAATTATGTGTGAGATTGTGCGGGTTCTGTTGCAATCTATTATTACTTATTCTTCAAGTGCTAATTCTAATTTTCTTATATCTGTTTTTTTTAAATTTCGTTTTCCTGTTATTATGATTTGTTAAAGTTTTGAAATTGTTAGGTAGCTTGCTGAAATAAGATATAGTCCTTATATAGTACACTTTTTTTCATGTGCTACTGTCCGACGTGGAATATCTGTGATGTAATTCTTCATAATGATATCATCACGATTCCATCGTGAACTGTTCGTCATCCATCGTGATCTATAGGTTCAATGGTTGGATTTCACAATGGTTTGTTTGTTTTAAACTTATTATAGTTTAAAATAAAATCCATGTTTTAGAAAACCACACATCGCTGTTTCTTCCAGAGAAACTTCAAGCGGGCACGCGCCGAAAGAAAACGAAATTTGGCCCGACGCAGACGCCAAGGCAGGGGACAGAAGTCGCGCGTCCCGAACATTGCAAAGTCGGACACGCTCGAAAGTGAACCTCGATAAAAGGAAAAACACCTATGCGCGTGGTGTAGGTGATACTTGTGATGCACCTCGGCGCGCGTCGATTAAAATTCCCGATGGCGCGCGGGCGGTGGCGATGCTTGCCAAATGGTTCACACGCGCGAGCCCCACCCCAGCTTTCGAGCGCCCTATAAAAGAAAAAAATAGCCAGCGACACAATGTAGTGCTACCGGCTCGTCTGTACCGCGAAGTATCCATCATGAGAGTCATTGTTGTCCTGGTGTGTTGCACGTTGGCGATGGTGGCCGCTGAGGGTGACAGCGTCGAGAGGTTCGAGGCACGGCTCGCCTCGGCCATGGACAAGCTCAACAGCAAGGATACGATTGGCATCTACGGCGACATGCTTAGCTTGGAGAAGGTGGCCGTTGAAGAGGCAGACTCGGCCAACGAGGCGACGGAAACGGATCCGCTGGTGCGCAGGATTGACGACTTCTTGAAAAGTCGCAGGCTCAGGATACGCTTGCCGAACGACGGCTCATCAGCGGACTACTTCGGTCGGGCCCTTGGTGAGAAGGATATGGGTGTCGAACTGCGCGGACTTGTGCACGGCGCTTCTGAAGGTGAGCTTGGCCGTATTTTCATTGGGCTGCTTTAAAAAACAACTAATAGAGTTGGGAATTGTTTTATTCAAATTTTTTAAACTTACCAGTTTTCATTACGGAGATGTTTTATATTAACATACAAGCAAGAGTTGAAATTATATTTTGATATTATTAGATTAGTTTTTCTTCAACTATAATTCATATGCTGATGTCTAGAAAAAAGCTGCCTTTATTCTGATACCACTGATACACGCCCACACACACACAACGATATCAAACCTTATTAATTGAAGTCTTAAATTAATTTAAATGTGAAACTAAGGCTTTAAGTTAATGGTAAACAGCAGAACTTATGACGAGCAACATTTCAAATAGCAATACCGAATACTACAATGCAATCATGCAATATCACGAAAAAAATATTCAACTGGATTCAGTTAAAATGTTCAGTAAGAATGAAGCTAAAGTCTAGCTGAAATTAGTTGGAATTCATTTCGTATGACCCGGTGAAATTTCAATAACGTATTTTGCAGTATAGACTATATCGGTTTACAATTTGGGAAATCTCATAGTCTTTCTTTTAATTTGACATATAGATGCCCAGACTTAGCAGTCTTACATACTCATGAATTTACAATTACTTCTTTAATATAAAAGAAACATGAAAGTGAGATCTCAATTCCATAAAGTAGTTCAATGATTAAAAAGAATTATTTAACCAGCTCTAGATCACTAGAATTTGAAGTTTAGAAATGTTACTCTATTGGTTCTAAAAAAGTAATTTGTCTGTAATGGCCAAAATTGATTCCGATATTAGGTATTTTTTTTTATTAAAACCGTATTATTAAAAGACTATTAATATCTATCACCAAACCTTCTTAGAAAAAAATTAAAGTAACTACCAAACAGATTTAAGTTTCCAAAATTAATGAAGTCAAAATTAATAAGAAAATTGTCATCTCACTATTAAACCATAAGTTTAACCATAATTTTAAATTTCCAAATTTTCGAGTTTGTGATATTTACAAAATTTTTTAATTTTATTATTTAATGTTTAATTATTTAAAAACTATTCTATTGTAAATGAGAATAAATATGGAGTGGACTATAGCATCAAGTACAAATAAATTTAAAAGTCAATATTATTAACTACAGCTTTATGTTTAAAGCTACTACAATATTATTTGGAAGTTTACTTAAATTTTTGTGTCGATATAATATTAGTTAAAATTTCTGTTTATCAAGAAAATTAAAAATACAAAATCAAAAAAGTCCTTTCTAAGTAATATACTCAATGATAAAAAGCTGATCAAAATAAATGTCTCACGAAAATCTAATGATATATTGGTAATATTTTTTTTAATACTGTGAGGTGTTTCTATTGCAGTTTCATTCGTCTATGACTAAAACAGTCAACTAAATATTGCAAAAATTTAACAAGATATATAAAATCTGAAAAATGTTCTTCGTGATATGATAGTAGTATCATAATCTTTTTAGTTTTATGATCAGTGCTTAAGATAAATATCTAATTTATTTGTTTTCGATAACAATTAGATAAAAAAATAATATTTTTATATTGTATTTAACCGTTACTTAATATCACACGTAGATATTGTAGTCATCCTTTTATAAAAAATAATCGAGCTATGAAATAATACATACTAACACTACAAGATATTATTTGGGATCGTACATCCAAATTAACCTTTGTATTTTGACACTAAGATTTGTTTAAAAATTCGTACATCTTTCGTACGTATTCGGTTTAGTTAACTGAAGTATATTGAAAATCTAGTTCACACAACACATTTATTGATTATAGTCTTGAGCATATTACTTTTTTATATTAATTTGTTTAACTTTATAATAAACTAAAAAGTAATCCGCAGTAAATGAATTTCCAGCAAACATCTTTATGAAAAACTTTTTAGTAATTATAGTAGATATTTTTTTAAAGACTAATTCATTCTATGTTAAATAAATTTATCTTATGTATAGACAGTACATTTCACAAAATGAGAATTCATAAAATTTTAATTATTCGATAAAAGAATTATAATTTTCAAAGTTATTATTATCTAATAATTTTTAGTAATTTTAAAATTGGTCCAAGGAATTATGAATTTATAAAATGTGAAATCGAATAATTTTAGATCTCCCGTATAATTAATATTTCCATATTATGACCAAGATAGAAACACCATAAAATAATTTATTCAAATACATTTTTAGTTTGTATTTTCATTCTAAAATATCAAATGTCGTTCATAAAAATTTTATTAAAATTTCTTTCACGTTTTTCTTATAAATTTGTAACGGTATACGTGAAAAACAACATTAGTTGCAAAAAATTCGCTGTTAAAAGAAATCTTAGGTCTTGCTTTATCTCCAAAAATAAATGAGAAAATTTTTATTACAAGATATTGCTTATAACTATTTTCTTTTTTATTTCTTATACTTCCAATATTAATGAACAAATACAATACGGACAAACGAACGGAAAAAATATCTTTTGTTTAATTGATACTATAATTACAAGATTATGTTGGCAATTATATAACCTATACAATTTCGATAATAATAAAATATTAAATTGGAGATATAGTATATTAATTCAGAATAGAATGTTCAAAACATCTGTATGTGATCTTCGTTCTGTTTTCATATTTGACTAAAGAAATGCCGCTCCATACACACAAGAAAAGAAATCTTTATATTAAAGGAATGTCGTTAACTATTAACGAATCGACATTTGAATATGGACAAATGAATATGATTTAATAGTTAAAGAAATCATTAATCGTTAAGAAACCACTCGTTTGAGATGTTTTATTATATTTAAGTCATGGTGACTTAACTATTAAATCACATTCTTTGGTCTGTCAAATGGAAGGACAAAATCATATTCCTTAACTGTTGAACGTATTCCATAACTATTAAGACATATTCCTTAACTATTAAAATCGGTTATTTGCATTAATAGCAGGAGAATTAAATAGTGTAAATTATTTCTCAATGATAAATGAATCTGCACAAATACTACTCATGAATAGTTTTCAAAACCATCATTCGTTAACTGTAACAATATTTTTTCTCTGTATACCTACATATAAAATAAAAAAATAATACTAAAATTTATAAAAAAAATTTATTATGATGAATACATAAATCGTACAAATAGATGAGGCGTTTAATTTTTAGAATATCATAAAATATTAGATTGGTAAGCTACTTTACGAAATGAATAGTGATGAATAGGTTTCTTTAGGTTTAACAATAAACAACTTCCTTGAAATTTGAAATATTGAAAAGTATACGTTTTGTCTGCTATCTTCACTATATACTTGTATGAGCTCCGTTGAGGCATCGAATCTTGCTCAACATTGTACAGTTACCGGCACTCTCATGTTCTATTTTCTTGATGTTAAATTTTTGATTTTCGTATTTGTTGTTATTCAATTTTATTACGACTACCGAAGGGCAGTTACGATTGCTAAGAGTTGCTAAATGACAATAGAGATTACGAAAAATTCTCTTGAAAAATTGATATTATTCGAAATTATCTTAACAAAAATTAATGAAAATCATCCCCCAGCGTTTTCTGGATCTCAAACCTCGATATATACGGATGGTTTTTAACAAGCGAGAGACGCAAGATACATTCAGAGGCAGCAGTCGCATGGCAATGCGCACGATTGACGGACCCGCTTGCGGTTTTATACACGTCGGGAAATTGGGTCACTGGGCCAAGTCCTCTCTTTCTCTCTCTGCCCCCTCTCTTTTCTCAACAAATACATTCCATGCGTTTAAGTGTACTTTCCTTCGTCGTCGTACACACCCATTCTCGCATGTATATATTCAAATTTCCGCATACCCAAGTGACGGTTTTTGTTGAACGCACGTCCCAGTGGCCAATTCTGTTCAAATATTAAAATCAATGTATTGTTTGTAAGAGCATATTTCAATGAATTCTTCTAGTCATTGGTTGGATTAAGGGATAAACTATTGGGTTTAAATATTTCATTTAATCTTTAATAGAATATTGATAGAGAATATCTATAGTTTTAATGATACAAAAATGTCTGTTGAATCTATTATATCATAACGTATACGTGAGTTAATATTTTCTGCCTTTTTAAGTAAAAAAATATCCTTCGTTTTCTGCATGTAAATCCTACCTGAAATAAGGTTTATTTACAATTTACTTATTCGATTATTATTTAAAATTTACTCTTCTCTTTTAAAAAGCGATGCCCTGATAGCTCTTAAAAATTAACGTACATCGAGATCTTCTAATGCGACAAATATAAAAACTGAATTAAACAATCATTTATAATAAATTGATACAAGTAAATTAATATATTAAGATATATAAGTAGAAGATTAATGGCGGCATACAAAAAATATTTAGTTATTATGCAAACAATCTCACATTGTATTTATCAAAATTTACAGTATTAATATACCTAAAAAGTACTTTTTAGGTTTTGAATAAATCAGACGGCTTTCAATTAATAGAAATGATAGGTTATTTTGCAATACAAAATATTTTTTGTCAACTAGGATTGAATTTTTTCCAAATAATAATATAGATAGTATAATATAAAATACTTCATGAAACTTCGGAAAATAGTTTGTTATGTTTTTGAATAGTCGTACACTGAATTGTTGCCATCAAATACGAAAAAGTAAACAGCATAAGTTTATAATTCATTGAACTTGCAGAGGTTCGAAATTTAACTTATTTCATTGATACAAAATTATCTCAGCTTGTATGGTAAGCACACGACCAAACTATGTTGAAACAATACCTTTTTTGCCCTTTGCAAGAACGAAGGCAACGAAAGTCGCGAAATACACAATAAAAATTAGCTGTATGGTGTTTGTGAACTGTAATCCGTGCCACTTCTTGCCTCTCTATCTCTCGCTCACTCACCTACTCCTTTTCTATCATCATAAGGAGGTCGAGTGGAGGATATGCGACGAGAGTATTTTTCGGGTATTTGGGATCTTGCGTCTTGAAGAAAGTAGGCTCGAGGACGCACACCTGACACTACTTCTCTCCCACTCTATCTCTCGACCCCCTTTTGCCTCTCCCGCTCCCTCGAGGTGACAGATACTTTCTCTCCTAAGGGACACGAGACTCGTATAATGCCTTTAAGTTGTAAAAGTCATCACGGACAAAGACTGCTTTCACTTCAGCAGCAATTTTTGTTGTTTACTTGTTTTTCATGCGCTCGATGCATTTGCGATTAATAGGCATTAGATTTTTCGATGATGTTCTCTTGTAAGGCTAAAGTATGCTAAAATATGTGTAGTGCAATTAAGAAAATACTTTGTACAATTTCCGGTGTGCTACTCGATCATATCGCGGTCATGTTATATTTAATGATAATTTTATAATTATATATCCGAAAACGGGACTGATATAAACAAACCAGTTTATTTACACACAAATTATATACGATAAGAAATACACACGTTAAAGAAGAATATCAATATATCAAGACAGCTTTTCTCTCAAAAGTTTAATTATCATTAATTTGTTCAACTATATATTCAAAATTTTTATTTGTAAATTTATACAAGAGACATATCAGTCTTAACACATACAAAATACTTAAAAACTACACATAGTAATAATTTCTCAAACAATATTATTGCAAGTACATGTGAAATGAAGATCTAAAATACAATTAATTTACTATCAATGATCTTGGTCTTGCAACTGGAAAAACATAACTATCCAAACAAACATTGTACGCATGTCGCTGACACATTCCCATCTTCTCTTACAGCCCGCACAAAACTGAAGCGCATCGTTCTCCCAATCCTCTTGGCGCTGAAGCTGAAGGCTGCGATCGTCCTGCCGATTGTCATCACGCTGATAGGCCTACTCGGCATCAAGGGTCTCGGCGCCGGTCTCCTCGCCCTGCTGCTCTCCGGCGCGGTTGCTCTGAAGGCTCTGCTCACACCGCCACCATCGTACCCTGCCCGCGTGAGCTACGCTCGTCCTTACGAAATCCACCACGACCATTGGCACCGGGCCTCTCAGGCAGCCGCCGAGGAACAAGCGGCGTTGCCTCTAGTGCCCGTGAACCAGCCGTACCGTGGCTGGGCGCCCGAATTCGGCGTCGATCCCCAGTTCAACCCCTACCAGGAGCTGCCCTGAGAGCGATCGTTAAAGTGCGCGTGCAAGGAACTGTATGGGTGTGTCTACATGTAACTGTCTTGTGAGGGCTCGTTTCCTTCGTTCTTCTCTTCTGATGCTTGTAATTTATTATTTATTATTTATTGTTGACTCTTAATAAAAGTGTGATTGTCGGTCTTTTGATAAGTTGCTGTGTTGTTTATTTACCTTGATGACGGTATTATTCGGTCGTTGAGAAGCGTTTTCCGTAAGTTTATCGAAACAATCAGAATCAAATAATCAGAATCTTAATATGAATCAGTAAAGTATATTTTATTTTCGGATTATTCATTTACTTTAAATTTCGAAAGTTTATAATACACTTTGTGATTATAACTAAGCGCTAAACGAAGTAGAATAATTTCGTGACTTGAACAGATTTATATAGTTACTTGAATTTTGCACCTATATTGAAAATCTATTTCAAAAAATAAATTTATTATATTGTAGTAAAAAAGAATATCTTAAAAACTTATCACTAATAATAATTTGTTACGCACTTACAGTTTTTGAATTACCGATTGTAACTATAAGAGTTAGCAAGGGTAGTTTAAAAATTTAACGAATTTAAGAAACAACGGATGAATATATCGGTATATCTCGATGATACACAGCCTATTCTTAAACAACGGAAATGAACAGCACGCTGCGATGCTCTACAATCGATATAGATAATGCTGCTAAGAAATCTCTAGCACTTCCGTCCATTGAAACCTCGAAAAAAGTCGCATTCTCCCCACGAGTCTCGATCGCGCATCTCTTGCTCGTAGTTCGCGCATACGCGTCGAACGGTATATTCCGGTGCGCGCGTGCACCTAATTGCCCCGCGCGCATATACACGTATACACTCACAGGAGCATTAAACATTTTCTCGAAGCGTGAGCCATCCACATAATCCATATAGCTATCCTCCGTGCTGCCAATTATGCCTCTTCCTTTTCTCTTCGTGCCCTCTGTCTCTTCTGCTTCGGCGTCGAATTAATGGGAAGAAGATGCGCGCGCGAGAGGCCGATGACCCAGTTGTCCGCGAACGGACTGAAGAGGGTCAGGCGCTCGATGACTGGACAGACAGAAGAGAGATGCGCCCGCGGAGCCAACGACAGCGTTTTCGTATATATAGACAGGAATTCGAGAAGGCTGCTGCCAATCGTTCGTCCACGATTTTTGGGTACACGAGGGGTTCCCACGTGCGCTTATATACGAGAGCCGTAAATCCAGTGACTTGATTGTCGGCCCATCGCATTGATGACAGTATAAGTGTCAGGGATCGTTGGCTGCTTTTAATGCAAATTTTGCGTGGCGTTTCGGTTTTCGCGATTGCTGATAGGGCAAGGCAGCTCAAAAGTTTTTTATGTAATATGACTATTTAAATAATCCAGCTATATGATAATAATATTTTGACGAAGAAGTTTACAGTAATAAATTTGGTGGAAACGGTAGCATTTGTTAGACAACGATTCAAGTATACAACTTGTTTGGAAAATATACAAGTTGTTTTAAACAATTTAGACACATTAATTATGAAGAAATTACTTTTCATATAAAAAAATGGTAAAGGAACTTTTTGTTATAGAGAGAAATAGTTTATAATGATAAAAGTAACAAAAATAGTAGATAAATTCAACAAATATACAACTTCAAAAATAATTATTGTAAATACCAAATCCCAAACTAATCGCTACCATCCAATATTTCCTACTTATCGATTTGGACATTCGAAAAGCGAATACCAGTCTCATTAGCATTCGTAAGGACAAAGAAAGCAGTGATGCGCATATACACGCGCTCAGCAAACACTTTCCATAATTCATCAAGAGCGGTCCGCCACAAACAAGAGAAAAGGAGCCGCAAGCTAAGCAGCCGCATGGTACGCTCACGCCTTGGTAGGAGTGTTGTCTCCCCACTCCAGGCGAACCAGGAAGGTAGGCAACAGGTGGAACGCCTCGTGCAAAAAAGACAACAATAAACCAGAGTGGGGGGAACTGGGTGAGTGGGTCAGAGTGAGTCCCTCGGGTGGGGAGTGGCACACGATTGGTCGATGCTTTCATCGGGGCCACTGGGTCGATGGCAGTGACCGCGCGTTGGAGCAAAGTGGGGGAGAGGGGGGATTATAACGGGACCGGTTGTGAACGGGATGTGCGGATAAGTATGAGCGTGTGGGGCGATTTGAGGCCGCGCGCGGTTATATTACCAGGTGACTGCCAAGGTGAAGGCTACTCGTAGCGTTGCCGAGGAGTCTGCATAGTCGGAAACTCTGAATTCGCGAAGAAAATGATATTCTTGATTGATAAGAGTTTATTTTCAAACTTAAACTTGGATATCTGCTTTTGGAAGGTCGATTTTTGTGGAGTATTTCAATTGGAATCATCAGTGGTTCTAAAAAATATATTTGATGTTTCAAACATCAAATTTAGTTTTTTCTTTTCTTCTTGTCAGTCGATTAAGTAAATATAAGTATAAAAGTTTTACATTTCTAAATGTAAGAAAATTACATTTTACAAAAGCATTAAGTATTAAAATGTAAATCACATGCTAAATTAATCTTTTCGTCTATGATTTATTTTAATAAAATTGCAAATTTTCTTTCTTTTTCAGTATACTCTGATTAAATTGTACATTCTTAAACTGGTTCCAGAGATTTCATTTAAAAATATTAATTAAGATAACTTTGCAAAAGATATATAGTTGACATGTTAAACGTTCGATTGCCGGAACGAAAAAATGGGGTCAACATAAAAAATGCAAGGAAATTGTATTGCAAACTGTTCATTTTAAATTATTTTTTTATTTATATAGTATATACTTATATACTTTTTTTATTATGTTGTTTAACGCGGTGCTAAACACTGACGCAGTTCAGCAATGTGTCAGTAAATAAAGTAAACGTGTATGACACAGAAGTGCTTGTATCAATCGGTGAACGTCTGTGACTGAATTCGGCTTCACGAGTATAATCGATTCTAGTTTTACCGACCGAGCCACTGTAAACCTCTATCTCTAAGTTGTGCAACGCTCTCGATCGAAATTTGCAAAGGAATTAGCCTTTTAACATTAATGCGTTTCGTACAATCATAATGATTAAATTAATAACTAAAATTTAATGAAAATGCAAAATTTTATGATAAAATACATTGCTAATATTTTTCATATTATTAGATTTTTTAGCTCAAAAAGAAACCAAAAATCCGAAATATTCTACATGTACTTTTTTTCTTATAATTTTCCGTAGAACTTAACTATATTTTTTCAGACCTGTGTTAGCCTTTCTCTAAAAAATAAAAAATTTAATGAACTTTTGAGACCCAAAAACGATTGCACTACATTCTGGAACTCATATGGGGAGTTTGAATAATACAAAATAAGAAAATTTTACAAACAGGATATATTTATCGTGAAAAATATTTCCCCAAGGAGTTATATAAATTAATCGAAATCGGTATAAAAAGCAATGAAAGGTTAAGATTGTCAATTTTGACATGGCACAGTTCAAAAACATTGATTTTAAATAATTTGAAAAAAAATACCAGAATATAATACATAAAATAGAAAGTTCTCACAAAGTTTCAAGAAAATCTAATTTTGACCGCTTGATTTGGGCAAGAGAATTAGTCATATATATTTTTTTAATTGTTTCGTTATCTGTACGCCTTGTCCGAATTATTTGCAATTATATATGTTTAAATTTAAAGCAATAATTCCTCGAATAACCCTGAATATTACCCAACGCTGAAATCACCTTAACGAATGAAACGAACTGACATTATTTCAACCTTTTTTAACTATAACAGATTCCCTTTCATTTGTCTATCAAGTTGAAGTAAGGAGACAATGCATTGGCAGTTTCAAAGTTGTACAGCGTTGTGTAACAAAGACGCTACATTACTCACTTGAAAATAAAGTCTATTTACTTAAACGAACGATCTAGATCAAAATATTCGCAAAATTTTAATTTTTTAAAATTTATTTTAATTTAAAAGTTTGTTTTAATCAGTTACAATTATAGATACGCTAATAATGTCTACTCTCTAAAGTTGAATTAGTAAAAAATCCACTATATATTAGTGAGAATTGCTCCACCGTAGAATTAGTGGATATTCACTAATAAAATAGTGAATTTTCGCTATGAATTAGTGGATATTCACTATTTTAAACAGTAAAATTTCACTATTTTAATTAGTATAATTTTACTATTGGGGCGATTCTCACAACCTAATATATAGTGGATTCTTCACTAATTCATTTAGAGCGTACGTAAATCAATCAAATAAGTCAGTAATAATCAATGAAAATAGTCTAATCGTATAATAACAGATTTCATTTGTCACTTCTGTGAAAGGAGATTTGAAATAAAATAAAATACATCCCTGGTAGAAATTTGACTATTAAAAATGGGGCACAATCTCAGTAAATACCCAAGAGAAATGACTAATTATTGGCTCCCGGTGAAACGCTTTTTCTGATATTATTCGCCCATTTAATAGATTGGGAG
>JAWWEQ010048199.1:0-16061 GCA_035583055.1 Torymus tubicola | reverse complement strand
TGCCTATTTTATGGCCAAGTCTAAAATAAATAGTCAGTTATTGGGTAAAAAATGTTTTGGATTTCCACCAGGGTATTTTTCAAATATATAAACAACATTAGGTATTGTTAAAATTATATTGATTAAAATTACGAGCGACTGTGGCATTCTATGCAAAATTTGATGTTACCGCACATTTCCGCGTAACTTGCGTGTTATCACATTCCGTATAATCGGAGTCACCATACTTTCATTCACTGTTTCTTTTTTTTTTTTTAATACGTTACTCTTTTCACTCGACTTTACGCACATGGCTTGCTTTTTCAGTTTTTCATAATTCCATCCGAAATATTCACCTTAACTATTATTATTACTAAAAGTAAAAAGTGTCAATTAAAAATTATTGTTATATTTTTTTTTAATTGTAAAAGTTAATTTTATCTTATTTCAAAACTTATAGCAACTATTTTTATTAAACAGATATAAAGCATAATATAATCCTTGTAACAGTGCAAATAAAAGCTGCAATTACAAATCTTATACGCTCGATCGATACTAATTATCAAATATCTTGCTTCAAGCGCCGAAGCTACGTACAACCGTAAAAAATGAAAAGGCATTTGTAACCATCTACAAGAAACAAACATCATGAAACAACATCTACTACAAAATAATTATCACAAGTATATGACAAGTTCACTTACATGGCCGAAAGTTTCTATCGAGAGATAAATGTAACCCCCAGCGGTAAGCTGCACAGGTTTCTGAGCCCTCAGCATTACAAGTAGTAAAACATGGTTTGACTTTCGTTCGTAAGCTGGATGCTCGAGAGTCGCCAGGTACGCAGCTTTTGCAATGGCTTCGCTCTGAAAAAATAGGTTTTAGTATTGGTTCGAGATCAAAGTAATGTGGTATAATAAACTTCTTACTTCGTTTAAAAGATGCTCCGGTGCCCATTGGCAAATAAATAATTGCATCGTGTTCAAGATTAACAATGATATATACTTAAACAGGAATCCATCGTTCTGTTAATAAAATTTGGTAACATTAGATTTATCATGGCTATAACGTATTTTTTAATTTCATTAATGTCACCTGCAATATCTGAAGTCCAATCAACGATAGGTTGTAAACGGTGCATATCATTGTTGTCATAAACAGCCTACGCATGAAAAGGTCGACGTCACGACAAAAACTGTGGAAATCAGGTGAATTGCGTATATACATGAATTACTATTTATCTTCGTATATTATGTGATATAATTCTTACTCCATTATTTTCTGATGGAACTTTACGCATTCTATAATATCGTCTAAATGTAACTTATCATCGTTATTATCATTTACGACAGTTTTATCGTCTTGGATCGATGCTTGTTCACGTTGATTTGCCATTACCAATAATCGATTTTGAATGGACCGCAGGTATCCGCATGTCATCATAATGAGAAAAGGTCCTACAGTTTCGTTACCTGTCAATATAACTGCTGCATTGATACAAACCCATCCTTGAAATAAGCTCACGAGTGTGAACGCCGGCTGTTCTTGGACGTCGACGTAGAATCTGAAGTAAGATTTTGTAATAACTAAATGTTATCAATGGTACCTTGTATTACTCAAATTATTTACATTTATATCTATACATTTCTTGTTTACTGTAAATGACAGTTAAAGCGAAATATAAAAATAAAAAGTTGTTGTTCCTAGTACACATATTATACACTTTTTCATATTTATATATTAAAATTATTTTAGTCGTTTCCACTAATAGATGCCATAGTTCCACTATTACCGACCGAGTAATTCATACAGTTTTAAACTGATTAAAAATAAAAAAACACCTAGTCACAAAAAATCAAGAGAACATTCTTTTCTATTTCTTAATATTCTACCTCCCAATAAAGTGGGATGAAATTAAATTTTGTTTTACTGAGAAATGGAATGTTAGCAAATACAGACAATTTTTAATTTTTTTTTTTTATTCAATGTTGATAATGATACAAAGCCTACCCATCACAACAATCGCAACAACTTATACTCACGCAAACGGTAAAATCCGTCTAGCGGTCCCATTAACCTCGGCGGGCGGCAGCTTAACAAACTGCACCGTGACCAGGAACAGCACCACAACTGCTACTGAGTTCCACCAAAAGAAATTCCTATAATAATGCACCTTCTTCTCGAACTCCTTAACCACACAACTCTCGTCATCCCTCAAACTATCCCAGAGCTCCCTACACGTCTGTATCAATTTAACAAACCGTCGTCGTCCGATAGAAATCATAACGTATCTCAACGACAAACTCTGTACCATCACCAACTCACAAACGTAATCGAACTCGAACCTCCCTTCGACTACCATACGTATCCCGTAGCCTACGTACATCGTGTTGTAAATTGAATTCGATATGTGAAAGTATATCGTGAGGAGCACACTGCCCGGGTACGCTAAATCGCGGTTCTCGAATGGTAGGATAGCTAGGATACGCCAGAGTTTGATGTGAATCGATGTGATCTCGTTGTATGTCCACGTACGTTTAGCTACGGCGGTTGGTCTTGGCATTGTTTTATGTTGGTACGAAGATGAGGGAACAGCAATTTGAAACTTATTGGATACGTAAAATTTCGATATTATAATTGTATATAAAAGAATTCATACATTTCTGTCAAATCACAATATATTGTTCATTTACCACTACAACGCGAATACAACAACCAGTATATTAATATTGCCTTATACGTTACTGAATCCGCGTTCAACTCCGTTCCTTCATCTACCCCGCACGACATACGACAACCATCGTTACCCGCGTTCAAGAATTAACAAGACGCATTAATATTTTATTTCAACTACCTTTTTCCCGATGCACTCGCAGCAAAACTACATACATAGGTAGATTCAAAATAACCAGTGCTCACCGCGGTGAATTCGAATAGGTATATAAGTATAGAATTTGCTACCGTACCTCTCTTTGAAAATTAAAAGATACCAAGGCGCAGCAGAGAGAGTTATATAATTGTTCATGCTGCCTGCGGCGTTTTTCGCGGCTTTTCATTTTTAATGCGTACACCACCCTTTACGCAAACGTACCATGCGCAGTTCAGTCGTCTTTCTTTTGTCTTTACGGTCACTTGCCCTTCGATGCTTGATATGGGTAGAGAGTGTCTTTAGTGTACGATTTTTTTTTATGAGTATATATTATATAACGTTGAGTGTTGGATGGTGTTGAGAAGGAAAACATTTAATGGATTATATTAACTGTATACAAAAAATTCCTAAAAATAAAGCTCGCTTTTATTCAAAATACTTTTTCGATTTTACATTTACCTGCGGTGGCTGTCATTTCATGTATATTTATATAAACGTACTTCATGTTTCTTGAATAATAATTGCATAAATATATAATACATCAACTGCTGAAACTTCGAAGAACAGCAAAGAATGAAAACGCGCTTTTTACCATCTTGAAAAGGTACGCAATTGTTGAAAAAACAAACGTTACTATATATATACTAAATTAGTTGAACAATAGATTTCATACTTACATTTCCGAACGTTTCTATCGATAATTTGATATAACCACCAGCAGTCAATTGTATTGGCCTCTGTGTTCTTACCATGATCAGAAGCAATAGTTTATTCGTCATCTGTTTGTACCGCGATTGTTCTTGTTCCAAACTTGCAAAGTACGCGGCATTACCAATTGCTTGACTCTTCCGGTAATATTTACTCATCAATTATAGTATGATTTTATGCGTTTATAATCTTAATTTTTATAAAAACTCACCTCTGTCAATAGATACTCCGGACTCCACTGACACGTGAAAAATTGAAATAGATTCAAAATTAATATGGCGACGAATTTGAATTTGTTTTCATCGTTCTATATTTCAAATATATATATTGTAATCAATTTATTATTCTTTATGTTAAGAAAAAATAACTCTTTTTTTGTCGATTACAATTACCTCCAGGATTTTCAATCCCGTGAGTGACATGTTGTAAATAGTTGTGAAGACTGTGATAAGGAAAATTGTTCGCGTAAACTTCTCGATATCCTCGCAGAACCTATATACCCATAATATCCAATAGTTTACTTATACAATCGAACAACTGATAACGTGTATCTATAATACTTACACCATTATCTTTTGATGAAATTTCGCGCATACCAGAACTTCTTCGAACATCAATTTGTTAACGTCTCTCGTTGGGCTACTTTCCTCGTGTAGTGAAACTAAAGTGCTTTCTCGAGTTCTCATAGACAGAAGACGGTTCTGCACGGATCTCAGGTACCCACAGGCCATTAGGATCAGGTACAGACCGACAGTTTCAATTCCAGCTATAATGAATGGAATGCTAGTACATACTATGCCTTGTAGAACAGTCACTGTGGTGTACATTGGCTCTTCTTGTACGTCCACGTAAAATCTGTATGCTCGTGGTACGACGTTAAATTAACAAAAAATTATTATTATTTAATATTTCTCAACAATAAAAAACTTCAGAATAAACGTGAGTTTTTGATCTACTCTAATATTAATATCAGAACGAAAATTTTTTACTTAAATAAATGACAATTCTATAATTGCTAGAGATAATACACTACGATCACCTGAAGGCCATCATTCTGCGCTCCGTTCCATTCACCTCAGCGGGCGGCAGCTTGACGAACCGAGCAGTACCAATGAACAACACGACAACAGACAGGCCATTGACCAGCATAAAGGTTCTGAAGTAATGAGCTTTACGTTCGAAATCACGAACGGTGCGAGTTTCTTCAGCGGTGAGGTATTTCCAGAGCTCACGGCAGGATTGCACCAGGCGAATAAGCTGCTCGCGTTTCATGTACAGCACGATGTATCGGAAGCTCACCGCCTCGACGATCATCATCTCGCAGATGTAGTCGACCTCGAATGCCTGTTTAAGTATTTGGGATTCGCAGAAATTAAAGTATGGTTTGATGAGAGGAATATTATGGAACTGATGGTATATAAGGCTAATATGATGTGTATAGTATTTTTGATAAAAATATGTATTAAATATTGTTTGATTCTGATTTGACTTATGTCGAAAGGATAAGACATCCGATTAAAAAATCCGGTTACCAAATTGAATTTAAGAGGGTTTAAAAATTGTTATTTTTTAGAATATAGTGTTATCTAAGTGGGACGTTAGTTTATAAGCTGTTGGCAAAGTTTCATTGTACTATAAAGTGCAATACATTTAGAAAATAAAATACAGCATTATCTACTTGAATATATAATGTTAATTTTATTTTTAAAAATTATTTTAGTATATAATTCATTAGAAATCATAAGTATATAATGATTGGCAGCATTTCATACTTTATCTAACTGTCTTATTTGATATACTAAAGAAAAAAAACAGTTAGCTTAATGACGCTTAGATTCGTCAAACTTCATTATTTATTCCATTAAATTAATTATTATTTCTAATGGAAAAGAACAAAAAAAGTACTAAAATTTTTTAAGAACTTAAAACCTACAAGATATATATTTTATATAACATAATCTCTGGAAAAATATTATGTTTATTCGTTATGTTGGATTTAGAATATAATTTTTCAAAAATAATCCTATATGAGTGTAACATTTTATCCCTTTAAAAATATCTTAAAGGACGAAGAAATGATGAAAAGTGATAATCAACTTCAAACTTCATAAAATTATACAAATGATTTCCTTCTAAACAATAACCTCGATAAAAAAAAACGTTGTCTCTATAAATGATTGATATTAGAATAGAGAATCATAACTCAGTTTATGACAACATGAAGGCTATAACTAAATTATGAAAAACTACAGTCGATAGACGTGAAACTATCATAAATATAGTTATTTATAAAATTTCATGGCAATTCAATTAGATATTGAAACACAACATTTTTAACAAATTATAATATATAAGTATAAGATAGAGATTAAATATTCGGTCTAAATAACGCCAACATTTGAAATATTTTCTATAATTATAAAATGAATATTCTGATATGAAAATAAATTTATAAAACAGAAAAGAATTAATTCAGATTTTGCACTAAATAATTTTGTTAAATCGAAAATGCTCTATGATGAGTTATAGCATAAAATAAAGAGAGTTTGTCTATGATTACGTCGACAATCCCGAATCTTGATTCAATTCTAACCAAGGATAAATCACATACATTACCTTTCGCGCTATCATTCGAACTCCGTACCCGGAAAACATGGTATTGTAGATCACATTCACCAGATGACAATAGATACTCAGCAACCGCGTCCCAATATAATCCAACCTCCGACCATCAAACGGTATAATCGCGCAGTACCTCAAAAAGCTCAAATGCGAGTACGAGATTGTATCGAACGTCCAAATTTCCTTATCATTCATGGTACCCAAACCTAACGTTTCACAGCACCAACCGTATTGTAATCTTCCGAATAATAATAAACCAAAATAGCTTTCAAACTATTATACCCCCTGCAACTAATTAAATCACCCGACGTTACTATCTGCACTTCCCGTTACAGACTCACAAGCGTTCTCAGCTATCAACTCGTTCGAACCCCCGATACCCCGTCTAGCTTCCTTAAACATTCATCCATCGGTACATGTTTCATTCTCCCATTACGTACGTCAGAAGTAGAAAAAAAACTAATGCTACTTCGCCGTAAGACAAGAAAAGCTCTAACGCCGTACCAACCGTTTTTTTTTTACATCCGAGCACTTTAGAATACGCGCGCTTACGACGATAATTTTTTGCTACACCGGCGTGGCTCTTAAAATTTCAGGAACAAGCGCGGTTACCTTTACACATGCGCAAGATGTACATTTACTGCTGAAGCTTCAGTTGCGATAGTAGTTAGTCTCCTCTCCGCGATTAGTGTATATTGTATACAAAGCTCGATAACGAGCTCGTTAGGGGTTTATCCCTTTGGTATTAAAGTGAAGATAACATGGAGTAGTTAAGGTAATAGCTTGACTATTTATAATGAAAAAACAATAGGACAAGGTTTTTATCGCACATTTAGTTTATTGTAATTTCAAGATTAATATGATGTCAGCAGTGTCGCATCGACGGAGATAATACCTTCGACCTAAGGTATATTGTACGACGACAACGACGCTCATATACATAAGCTACCTCGATTCGTCGATACATTATTATTATTATTATTTTTACAGCGCTTCAGTAATCGTAAAAAAGTTCTAAATCACTCATTTTATATATATATATATATATATATTTCTCTCTTTCATACTCTCGTTCTCGTTCTCACTTGTCATTAAAAATTATAAATACGAAGCTATAATATAATAATCAAAGTGTGTTCAGCGAATCTTAAGTACCTAAATAAATGCAGTATAAGTAGCTATGCTGCCTTGTTGCTGCTGCTGCGCAAACTATATAATATTTTTATATTTATTTATATATATGCGGCGATGCAGTTTCGATTTATCGCGAAATCGTATAATATATATATATATCAACGGTCTATTAAAATATTCTAAAATGACTATATTCGTTTACAACAATGATAAATTTCACTTTACATAACTATATTATTAGTTCGCATAACGAAGCTGCCCAACGAATTTTTTCCCTTCCTTTCTTTATTTCTCTTTCTATATGCGGAGTTTATGGTTAATACCTATATATACTCATAATGTGATGCGCTTGCGGATGACACTTATATATATTAGACGATAATTGCGTGGGATTCTTTTGAGGTTTAAACAATTGCATAGATCGCGTCTGAAATATGTATGAAACGTGTAAATTAAACTTATTTAAAAAAAAAAATACGCACAATCGTACCTCACTCGTCAGATCAACATCTGTATGTGTATGTATGTATGTGTATATCTGTGTGTATTCAATATGTCGTACATCATTCGCCTATATATAATACTGAAACACGTGTAAAAATGTTTATTATCCGGCTTCTCCCCATTTTTTTTTTTATTCATCCTTAATTATGATGTGCTACAGATTGAAGAGTGGTTTTAATTTTCTATACGCGCTATCATTACATTTATGTAACACTTATATATTTACTTGTAATTATGTTTTTTGTTGTTTTTTTTTCTTCTTTCTTTTGTTATTCTCAATATCTTTTTTCGATTCATTCGGTAAGAATTATGCATTTTTATCGGACTTTTGTCATTTCTTAGAAACTGTTATCATATTCGGCATCGAAAAGTCCTTAGCTTTAATATTTCACAATTGTACAATAAGTAAGTTAGATATATATATAACTTCTGATATAAATCCAATGTACGGATCTTTATTATATAATGGCAATCAAGGTTTCGATTTCCACGTATATCTACTTATCCATTTTAAAACTTTTAGTGTAGATTTACAGTAATATTATTGAAATCCTTTTTTTTTTACATTTATTATTGCAAACACTCGTGGATACACAATATTATGTATAAACGTAAAAAATAAGCTCGTTCAAATAAACGGTGACTCGCAAGAACCGCGAGTCGGTTACAGACTATTAAATTTGAGATATCAGTCATATATGGAATTTGGCATCGTATATGTTTTTGTATATATTTTTGATTGAAATTATACATAATTTACTGTATATCAATTCTCTATTTTAAGTACAAATTTTCAACATACACGAACACTCGTATTCTAACAACTCATTTTGATTTTTTGAGGAACGTATTTTTAGTCTTTTGAAATTCTTCAAAACCATATTATCGAACACAAGGATTGTTTTGTTGAGAAATAAGGCGAAAAAATAGAAAGTAAGTAACCAAATGTATAAAAAAACAAAATTTCTCAATCAATTGTATACATAATATCATTTTGATTTTCAGGAAGATATCCAGTATTACAAAAACCTTCAGTATGCGGTTATAATAAACATTAAAAAATTTGTGCGAATCGCCATATTATACTCTATATAATAACCTGAACCACATTCAGAAATACATAGTAAAAAACATTCAGATATGTCTCTCATTATAATTCGCCGCTTACTTTCTATATTCTTGCCTTGTTTCCTTCTTTGATTCTCTACAATGCAGAACTACGAAAATTCTATTCACAACTTGCACGCGCCATCACATACTTTCTCTCTCGACCAGAAGTATATAAGAAGAAAAATAAAATCATAAACAACATCATATCATCACCATTATATCATCATCATCATCATCATTATCATCTCTCAATTAGGCTCCTTCTAATTGCAGTTTTACAAGTTCAGTCTTGATCAATCGTTTTCTGGCCTCTCTCTCTCTCTTCATCCTCCATCTCTCTTTAACCCATCGCTCATCAATTTATCGCCAGAGAAGACCTCGATAGGGTATTAATAATTAAAACGAACGGTGGTGCGCACCAAACGCGAACGTGAATTATTGACCGCTGATGCGTCGCGACGGTTTCAGCTCGGTTAGGCACATTGATATCTCTCTCTCTCTCTCTATCTCACCTCCACCTCATCCATTATACGGTTCCCGATATATACGGGACGAGACTACCCGTTGTTATGTATTCGCATAATACGCGTCATGCACATTAGCCGAGAATCTCGACAACTCCGGTACGATATGTCACGGATTTCTTAGTGCACGAGCGGCGAGTCAAACTCTGGGTAGACTCTGGTAGCAATCGCTACGAGGGTGGACGCCCGGCCTCCTGCAGCCGGGTCTGACATTCGTGCTAGACCCAGTATTGGTTCCGCCTCAGGAGAGGATTCGAAGCAGCACGTTGACCTTGACCTGAAGTGTGCGATGGACATGGGAGATCAGTCGTTTCGAAGCTACTCCATTCGTCGGCATCCGCTACGCCGTAGGGGTAACGCGCTGAAACGTCTACTTCAGAATCTGTCATGTTTTCCATCGGGCTTAAGGGTATCACCTGTAAGAAGAGATTTATAATAGAATACATGTATACATGCAATTGTTTATAAAATCATTCCTATTGAATATGGAACAGCATAAACTTTTTTCTACATTTTCATTAACTTAAATCTTACCGACTATATTCACAAATTTCACTAGAATTATAATGTATACGGTCCTACAACTCTATGTACCACTATGTCACTTAATATTCGGATGCCAAGTTTTTCATAAGGTAGACACATAAAATAATTACTCACCTTGCATTGGGGTAAAGTCGACGTGAGCGATGGCATCATCGGAGGTAAGGGAGTACTTGAGCTGAGGGTATTATTGTGATGTTCATTCATGTATCGTTTCAAATGCGGCGTAGCTGGTAACAAATGATCAGGCGGTCTAGGTAATGGCATAACCGACGGCGACGATGGCTCGACCTTATCCTGATCCTCCTCTTCGTCCTCTTCATCGGCATCCTTATACCTCGACTGTCTACACCTAATTGTCACAATGACACAAATTCCCAGACAGAAGACACCCAATAACATCCCAAGCACGAGGGTATAATCGTTACTCATATTCGGCGCTATTGCCATCTCGCCCTCATGGCCTACAGGATCCATCGGACCATCCAGTGAGTTGTTGTAATAGTCACTGATAAGTTTCACCCGGAAATCAAAGGTTCCCATTGCTGGTTGAAAGCGAGGAACGTTCTGAGGTACAGCCAGTATGTACTCAAAGCTATCCACAACGCCGTGCACGTCATCCGATGGTACCTTCTTACAGACAAGATATATCAGACCTGACAAGACTTGCGAGTGTGAGAACTTAGTGATCTCTTTTTCCTGTAAACCACGTTTCTGACCAGATGATGACATGGTCCTGTTCATTATACGCATGACTTTAGCGTACTTCGGTTTACGTATGACCTTATAAGCAGGATCACTGCCGGATAATTTAGCTAACGGTGTAGCATCGAAGTAAGCTATCGACAGTTTCGTTCGATCACCAGCGTACACTTCTAATGTAGGATTCGTAATCATTAGGGGTACAACTCGAATGGGAACGTGGATGTTACGAAGTTCGAAATCGCTTACACGCGCCAATAAATCAAAACTATCGTTACTCGCTGTCATATCCTTCTGCACGTAGACGACACTTTTGGATAAGAGATCGACATGCATGAAGTGCATGGTTTGTTCCTTTGCGCGGAGGGCTCCATGTTCGGCTGGTCTCGTCACTTCGTATCTCACGAGATTCTGACGCACATTCGTGTCTAACTTCAAACTCTCTGTGTCAACAGTTGTAGAAGTTGATCCCTGCTGAATCTCCACTGGCTTGACCACTGATACCATCAGCTTGATCGGGTGTACGTTGATATTGAATATTTTATACACGTGCTTGAAATGGCCATCGAATACGCGGAAGTGAAAGGTGGATAACAATAGAGGTCCTTGATGCTCGTAAACTAGACGTGACGAATCGATGTCTTGTTGCGTAAACTTCTGTGGTGAGTGCATGTCGTTGTAAGGCTGATCATTTGAAAGTAACAGAAGTTTGCCATAAGTTGGAGCAGCTATGATCTCATAAATAATATTCTCAGGGCCAGTGTCAGGGTCAACTGTTAGCAGATGGTCCCTGGTGATTGTTTGAGTTTGGTTCTGCACGACGTCGATATCCTTCACAATTTTCACCTCGAACGGTTCATCATTTATAGGTGTAATATCAACTGGAACGGATACATTACAGAGGATCACGTGGCCAGGGGAAAAGAATACTGTAAAGTCAATCTGATCCTTGAGAGTATCTGAGTGGTCATGAAAGTAAGCAATTTTTCCACTTTCTATTTCTTTTTGGGAATACGTCGTGACGTTGAGATCGGGAAGAAGCATGACATGGCCATATTTAGGCTGTTTGATTAGTCTTACAGATACATCAGGATTGGCAATGGCTGCTTTGTGTCGTAAGAACGCAACGATTCCGGTAATGTTCATGCCGAATGATGCTGAACCACCCTCATCAACTCGGACTGGAGAGATGGAGACATAACGGTACAAACCTCCACTCGAAACTGATATATCTATTTGGAATTTCTGCAACAATGTAAAGATTAAATATTACTTTCTGCTTCGATTAAAATTATCAATTGATTATTTAAAAAAATGTACTTTGCATACCTGATTTCTCATTGGAGCAGCGAAATGTGTTTCAACGTCAAAGGTAAAACTATCACTAGCAGTTAAGTTATTGAATTGCCTGTTATGCTCATACGACACTCTGCTTTCATTGAGGTCCCGTTGCGTAAATCGGTCAACCTCCAACCAGGTGCCTTCACTCGTCTCCATAATAATTTTACCCATATTCGGGCCGTTTCTTACGAAATATTTTACGTCTCGCTCGACGTCTGTACACTTAGATAATAGTAGCTCACTATTAATTGGCTTTCTCGCTAGAGGGAAAACATTCAAAACTTTATTGCGTTCGATAAATATTTTGACAGGCTTTGTACTGACAGAGATTCTGTGCGCCTCGGTTGTATGCAACCCATCATTCACTGTAAATGTAAATTCTGCTTCACTTCCATCTGCAAAAGATTAATAATATACATAAATAAATAAAGAAATACATTTTCTATCGGTTTTATTAAACATTTTGTCATTTGAACCTACTTGTATGCGTGAAGAGAACCTTAAAAGTATTGATCATCTCTTGTGAAAAGTTACGAATTTCAATGCCCGGTGATTCTACTAATGAAAAGTATCCATTGACCAAATGCTTAATGTTATAATTAAGATCTATTGGCTGTGTATCGTCATCAGTAGTAGCCAGAAGACTATTTGTTATGACTAGAGAACCGCCTTCCCAAATGCTGAAGCTCGTTTTGTTGATCACAATTGGCACTTCGTCGTTAATAGGTGAAACATTGATCCAGACTTCAAAAATTTCACTAATCTTTTCACCGGCAAAAGCCTCCATTTTGATGAAATCTGTTGAAGCTTCATCTCCATTATGCTTGTAAAATATTTCCTTAGAGTTAAGCTGCTTGTGCGAAAATTTCCTCGTTGGATTATTCTTAGCATCTAGTATATTACCATGTTTTGGCTTTTCCATAACACGATAATCAGTGATCTTGCCAGCGAAATAAGGTGTTACGGCGTAAAAATCAGTCTCGTGTAGGATCACGCTCTTACCCTCCAGTACCGTCAGATTCCTGGAGGCGACGTACAATTTATTAGGAACTATCACAATGCTAATTGTCAGATTGCGAAGCCAAGTGATACTGTTTGTAACGTCGAGAACGAATCTATCGTTAGTTTGATTAGGTGTCGTTTGTACGTAATACACCAAGCCCTCGTTGATAAGGCTCTGCTCGAAATGCTTCACCATGTGAGCACCAAAGTCCTCATCGTCCTCTAAATTATCCTCGTGAGTTTGTACCTCTAAATAACCATTTTTAGGCCATTCTCTGACGTGATAAGTTATCCTACTAGGAGGTATATCTGGATGACCAATTTCCAAACTCTTACGATTTAAAATAACGCTCGTTGCTTCTTCTACGTAAACGGTATTGTTATTGTGAACCACAAGAGGTTCCCAATAAGTTTCTGGATATACCTTTATCGTGAGAACGCTCGAATCTTCAGCACCTTTCACGTTAACCTTTAATCTAAATTGATCCTTTTTCAGAGATATACCAATATGCTTGTACGATACCTTCTTACGAATTAAGTCTTCTTTGTCGAATGTCGAAGTTTCTCTACCGTGCTTTAATAGTACTCCGTACTTAGGCCTTTCGAAAACAGTGTACACGATATCCGAAAAATTAGCGTATACATTTGTCTCAATGTCCAAGTCCTTCGTAGTAAGAATGACTGATCTATTTGATTGAACAATCACTCCATCGTGTAACAATAACTTCACGTAGGCCTGACCGGCTTGAATGTCCAAATCGCCACTCGTGAAAAGCTCACCATCGCTCACTGTTAAATCTATCCTCTCGTATTGATTTCCACTATGTTTATATACAATTTTCTCCTCGTCGATATCTTGCTGCGTAAATCTATTTATCTGGTACATCGGTTCATTTATTTTATAGATCAAACCATTACTGAGTTGCTTTACTGTATAAACCAGGTTCCCAGGTTTAGTACCCAAATCCTCGTCGGCGTACAAAAGATCAGCTCTGGTAATAACCTTCTCCGAGTGTGACACCACATGGAAGATTCTTCGATTGATCCTCTTCGGTGGATTGTCATTTCTCAGTTCTATGCTCACGTAGAACGTGCCTATATACATAAAGTCAGTGTCATCCACGGACATAGCTAAAAATGCAAAAGAATCATTGGTCGTCTCCGAATCATCGTGTTCGTAGAAAACGGATTGTTGCGCCAACTCTTCTGTCGTGAAGTACGTCGTATTCAGCCTAACTGGCAACGTATCATTGTAAATCGTTAAGCAACCATGTTGTGGTCTCTCCGTAAGATTGTAACTCAACGACGATACACCTAAGTAACGATGATTCGTCAGTGTTATCTTCACGGGTACCCTATGACCTTCAGTCACATGAACCCTTTCCATTGTCTCTGGAAGATTCGAACTCTTGGCTGGTTGATAATGGAAGCTCAACGACGTCACAACATCCGAGCATTGAGGCGCTGACACCTTGAACGCGATCGAATCTTGCACAGGTGAAAAAGCCCGTCTAAAGTGACGATAGCGAAGTCTATTGGTGTCGATATCTTGTTGAGTAAAAGTTTGGCCCATTCTCAGTCTTTCAAAGTCGAGGTAGACGTGACCGTATTTGGGTACCTCTAGCAGACTATAAACGATCATAGCCGTACTGGTAACCAGCGGATTTGTTTGGAACTTGAGCCTACGCGAGTCTATTATCACTTCAGCACTGTTGGTGAAGTTAACGCTGTCACGGTGTACCTCTAACAACTCCAATATAATGAAGGTGATGTTGAAGTCATAAGTTATAGGTGAGTGCACCTCGCGCACACCAACCTGGAACTTGAAACTATCCTGTCGTGGACTTCCAACGTTATGAAGGTACCTAAACAAAACCATTCGTTAAAGATCTTTTAACATACCTTCAACACCAAACATTAATTTTATGCAACCATACCTGACAGTTTGCAGCTCGA
This sequence comes from Torymus tubicola, assembly GCA_035583055.1. Lineage (NCBI taxonomy): Eukaryota > Metazoa > Arthropoda > Insecta > Hymenoptera > Torymidae > Torymus > Torymus tubicola. The sequence continues at coordinate 1,067 of JAWWEQ010048199.1, read as the reverse complement.
GTTCACGGCTTGTAAAGTGATCGGTGTTGATCCAAGGTTGATTCGCATCTCGCTGCCGTTGTAAAATACCATACTGAGGCGGTCTAACGACACTGTAACGAATCTCTACTCGTGAGTCTTCAGCGTTAGTGTCGAACGAAAGATTCGCTGGCATGAGGTAAGAGAATGAACGATGAACTACCACGAGACCAGTGATTTGCTTCCGTCGAATACTTAGTGGGTACGTGATGATGCGAAGGTAGAGAGGTGAACTACTTGCCTCACCGTCGCTCACTTTCAACCCGAGCACGGCTTTCGTCTTATCTGGAATTAAGGAGGTTGATTAGAAATTGAAATGAGCTTAGCGCGAGAATTCGTAATGAAAATTAATATATGAGTTATATATGTTAAATTTTCCAAACCCCTCGGTAAAACTTTTCTATAAAATAAATATACCATCGAACATCAATATTCAATCAAAAATAAAAGAATCTCCTCAAAAGTTAATGTATTTGCAAAGAATTTTCACTCCCACACTGAAACTTTAAATTTTCCCCGAACCTCAAACTATATTCACCGTGAAATCCTCCACGTCCCCTACTCCCTCCCACCAAAAAAAACTCCCGTCATCCCCCTTCAAAAGACACTTAATCCAAGATAAATTTTCAATCCCGTCATGCGCGTCGTCGTCGTCGTCCTCCTCCTCCCCCCTCATACTATATACGTGGAAAAACTAATGAGCCACGGACGGAGTCGGGACAAAAGGGGATTTATCCCCCCTCACTCTCTCTCTCTTTTCTTTCTCATCTTACTTTTGCCACTGTGTACGTAATCGATCGCGCCTCGGGCGAGCTCCGCTTGCGTGAACGTGTGCACCGGCTGGCTACTACCGCTACCGTAACGTTCAACGTGGCCGATGTCACTGTCGTTTGGTAACACCGTGTACACCAGGCTCTCCATTGGTGTGTCAGCGTCAACTGACCAGACCAAATCCTTCGTTAGTGTCTTACGTGTGCCCTGAGGATAAAACGAATCTTGGATTAGAATTGCTGTTCTTACATTTATATATATATATATATATATATATA
>JAWWEQ010048188.1:0-16063 GCA_035583055.1 Torymus tubicola | reverse complement strand
TATATATATATATATATATATATATATATATATATATATATATATATATATATAAAACTTCTGCCGCACGTCTTATAAATTATATAAAAACAGCGCGCGGCAGGAGAATTTAAGTGGCAGTTCTGCTGACATTATAAAGAAACCCTCGCGAACCTCATTCGATCAGTACGAGAGCCCATAACAAACACACACACACACACATATATACCTATCAATGCAACACTTTGCTATACAGAAAACACACAACACGCGCGCAGTAGTAGTAGCAGCTTGTATAAAAATTCAATTCGTATATATATACATAACTGTATACTCGCAGGGTTACCCAATCTGTCTCCTCTAAAAATAGAAATCTACACTATAGACTATGTATATACGCATATACATACGAGCGAATCATTAATGCGATTGTGTTTTCCGCGCGCGCGCGCGTGTGCGCTTTCCGCGTATATATAAAAGCTCGCTAGCTCGCGCCGTTTCGCTCATGTCATGTAATCGGAGTAAATCACCAATGTCGATGGAATAAAGCGCAGCTCGCGCGAGCGCGCGTATATATGTATAGTATATATACACGTACAGTCTACGAATTACGTAAGCACTGCTGCTGCTGCTGCCGTAGTTGCACTATTATACACACACACATATATGTGGCATCCTGCGCACACTCGAGCGCGATTTCTACAATCGGCAAGCGCGCGAAGGAGTACAAGAGTGTATATGTATATACGCGTATATACATATAGAGTGTATATGTTAGTTACGCGAGCTGTTATCGTACTAGCTGCCTGGACGATTGTAGGAGTATAAATTCGAAGGGAGTGATTTTTTTTTCCTCTATGTGGAGGAGAGGGAGCAGAGGTTGGACGTTTAATTAGGCGCGTGTGTTGTAGGTAGAGAGAAAGAGAGAGAGAGAGTACACCCACGTTTCCGTTATTTGTATATATGGTTGTGCAGAGAATGAGAGAGGGAGAGAGGGAGATGTAGGGCTTTAGGAGCGTATGAAAAGTGGAATGGAGAAAGGAATTGGTCTTGAATGAATCATAGGTGAATAGAGTGTGATATACATATATATATATATATATGCTATGTAGTTTCATGGTAACTTTTGTTCTACATTATTTCTCTCGTTTTATATAATAAATTATAATTACTTCGAAAAAGAAATTAAACCAATTATCACGTATATTTAATCTATATATATATATATATAGTTAAATTTTCCACCAACCTCTTAAAAAATTCTTTTCCCCCGCACGCATTTCAACAATCGCATCCTACAACCTCCCCCCCCCCAACCAAGATATCTCATCTAAATTTTAATACCCTATACCGAATGTTTACAACAAATCCGTTACACACATGCAGTCTCGTCGTATAATAATGCTGATGAGGTTGCCAAGCAGTCGCTGTTGCTGCTCCCTTCGCGCGCTGTATATATATATAGGACTTACGTAAGCCGCCCGCGATCGTTTATGTACGACGCGTGTAGGGGATTCGCGTATATATATACGTGTATATATGTAGGTACATACTCGCGTGGTTGCGCGGCTGATTTACAAAACTAAGTATATAGATGGGCATCGGAGAGGGCCCCCCTCCCATTGAAATTTACGTTAGTGCGCACCACATACACCGACACGTGTTAGTGTACGCGCGGGGTATAAAGCACTTTTCATTGCAAGCCCCCGCGCGCGCACGTCGTTATAGAGATAGAGAGGAATTAAAGAGGAGAAAATTTTTTACAGTTTTAACTCTAATTTTCTGAAAAAAAAAGTATACGAACTACCATAAACATCATTGTTTATCGTGAGATATATAATGTTGTATAGTTTCTCGTACTTATACTATTAATCTTACTATATATGAAGAAATCTTCATATACGACCATAACGTTCTTTTGAAAGTCGCAGGATTTCACGTCACGCGTTATTATTACCATACCGCAAAAACCACACACCATCAGCCCAATTATACTTCGCGCACGGACCATCAGATAACCTACTTTTTCCTCCCTGTAATAAATCGGATAGAAAAATCTCTCGTTGCTCATATAACACTCATGCTCTCTTTTTCTCTCTTTCTCTATAGGGAAAAACGTAAGACATTATAGCCATATACCAAGCGTCGTTGACGCAAGAAGTTCTTCTCTCTCTCTCTTTTACTCGCTCTTTATTAGTTTGCAACCTCACACGTATATAACACACACATACGCGCTTGTGTGGAAAGTAAAAAAATCGAATAATCCACCGATGTATCACTTACTCGCGCGTGCGTGTGTATATATATATGTATATATATACACGTATATACTATGCGTATAAATTCGCGAAATAAGGAGAGGCGACGGATTAACGTATTACAGTTCTATGGGGAGGAATCGTATATATATATATATATATATATAGTTTATGCTCGGTGTTGAATTAAGATGTGCAAGTAAATTCGTCGTTTTGCAGCTGCAGTGTGCAAACGCGCGTATATAGATGTTTTCTTGTTTTGGTTGGAAATGAAAAGGGTGTGAGGTGTATATCGCGTGCTTGCTTACCTGACTACTCGGTACGATTTAAGCGTTGCAGGGTGGTCGTAAAGAGTATATGGCGTCGTCATGCTTACCTGGAACAGAAAAAGATGGAGGCGTGTTAATTATATCGATATTTTTGTACTTCTCATATATGTATATAAAATATTTTTATTCGCATGTATATGACTATATATGTATATATATATATATATATATACGACTGAAACATATATAATAGGACGTATATATATCCAACAAATTTTTATCACTCATATCTCTTCGCACACCATAACCGTCTCCTATCACCTAAACCCTATACGATCACAGTCCAAAGTTCGCATCTCACCGGATCCACACCACCATCATCATCATCATCATCGTCATCAACGTCATTCGCGCCTTCCAGATAGCCTTGACGTATAAGGCCGAAATTAATCGGCTAAAAATAAACATAAAACACGGAGACTTTATTTATCAGACTTGGCCCCCAAGGCGTAATCCTAATCTCGCTTGCCGCTCTCGCGTAATAAACAATACCGATAAGACCTTCTTCTTCTTACTCGTTGTCGTCCACGCCCGCCGCGGGATTCCCGTCGTGTCTGAGAGAGAGTTATCTCTTAATTAACGAACGCGCGTCTATACGGGAAATACGGACAAGCGCGTGTGCGTGTTTAATTTTCTCCGTGCGTGTTGGAAAAAGCCCGTGGATTAATAAATATATATATATGTGAGGGTTGGAAAGCTGAGGTTCTTGTAAGAAAAAGGGTTTGTGAGTTAGAGGCGCGTAGTAGGTGTGTGTATGTGATGGGAAAAGGAGATCGTCGGGGTTGATTGAGCGTACGTCTGATGATCATGCGGTTTTTAATATAATGCGCAGTCGAGATGGGATATTGTATAGGAATGAGAGAGGGAAGATTTGTTTTCTACGTTTATTGTATATAGTTAGTATATTAAGTGTTTCGATAGATGATAGAAAAATATGTATATTTTTTTTTAGAACAACAAAATGTTGATTTCTATACGATTCCCAATTCGACACGTTCCTATAACGTTAGTACCACCCCCCACCTACCGACCCATTCCCCACGTTGACACCTTTATCCTATCTCCTATACTCCTCCAACCACCTGCTTACTTCTTCCTCTCCCTCTCTCTCTCTCTCTTCCTCTTCTCTTCCAAACAACACGCAACGCCGCGCGTAATAATTATTACTCAACTCGCGCGCGGGGCACTCGCAAGTTCATCGGCGCACTCTCTCGCGTTCGGGGTCACGCCGGAGGGTCAGCACGCGCCAGCTCATGGCGACCCGTGGGAGCTGCCGTCTCTCTCTCTCTCTCTCTCTTTCCTCCTCGACACGTATATATACGCGTGTTCTTTATGGACTTCTACGTTGAGGATGTTTTTCTCCTTTTTCATCGGCGGATTTGTTTAATCCACCTCGGAAGTGGATTCCACGCGGCTACGGATTTATATGTGAGGGGAGGCGTTGGGTGTGATGGGAGGTTTTTTGTTTTAAGTTTAAGTATGTATATAGAGGTGGGAAATTTGTTTTTTTTACGTGGTATTGTAATATTTATTTGTGCATTTTTCTTGAAAGTTTTTAACGTAAAATTTTATAGTAAGGATAATATTGCTCTGAACGCAAATATTCTTGTAGGTTTTCAGGATACTGAGGTGAAAATATATAGTTATACTATTGTGCAAAATTGTTACAACCACATTTTATAGCAAAATTTACTAATAGTATAGTCAATAATGTTAATAATCCTAACATAGTATCAACAATTTGATATTATTAATAAAAAAAGTATATTTCACTTAAAAAAAAAAATTAGATACCGTATAATTATATTTTTACTATAACTATACGATATACTAGTAGTGACTACGTGCATTTTTCTCGGTGCACATTAAGTTTGAAGAGTATTTTAAAGAATAATTAAATTTTTTTATAAAAACATAACATAACATAATTATGAAAAAAAATAATTTTATCAACCTGCAAATCAAAAGCCCAACTCACACCTTAACCTCTTCAATCTACCATATAACCTTACATTCCATAATTACTCGTGTATCAAACCCTTACGAATGAAGACCTCCTAGCAAAAAAACGACACGACCGCACACAATCACTCATCGCACTCGCAGCTCGCCATCCAAACAGCCAATTAGAAAATTGAAAATCGCCCGGTATATACCACCTCGCACGTGTGTAACACGATACACATATCCTACTCTCGTCTCTCTCTCTCTCTCTCTCTTCACGTCTAATAAAACTTGCTCTTATACTCAACGTTTTCCGTGCACGTCGGGCTCATTCATCACAGCCGTATCAAATTTTTCCCAACGCGTCCGATTCGCGCGAACATAATGCATCACGCGCTGCAAGCGCGTCTTATTACACGAGCTCGCGCGCGCAAGCGAAGCAAAACGTTCAAAACGTGTGTGAGCGCGCGGCAGCGGCTGCTGCATGAAGAGGATCGAAGAGCCCATTAGCACAGAGAGTTGCTATATAACGACGAGTTTTCGTATATATATATATATGTAAGAGAGAAGAGTCTAATAGCGTAAAAGAGCGCTGCGCACGATCGTGGTGTATATATATATATAAAAAGAGAGATGATTTGCGCGCGAGCACGTGGATGATGCGCAAAGGTGCAGGTATAGATGTGATGTGACGGTGAGGAGATTTTGAACGGTTGCTGATTAATGCCTTTTGTTCGTATATGGCCTTTTTTTGAGGTGATGGTGTCGGTACGTGTGAGTAGCCTGATGATGATGTTTTAAAGATGTTTAAGGGATTAATAATTTTGCTGAGGTTGCTGTAAAAGTGTCATATATAAGAGGTGGAAAATGTTACTTTATTACTTTAAGGTCAAGTGACTATTTTAAATAAAAAGTATTACTAAACAATTGAATTTTAACAAAAAAAATATTAGTAACGGTATATCACATTGCATTATAAAATAGGTCGTAATAATTTTACACAAGTTATTATATGATTTAATTATTGATCATCAAAAAATAAAATTGACTATATAGATTAGTTTCATAACCACAATAAGTAATGATTTGTTTAGCTTCCTTATTAGTAATTACGCACACTTCACAATAATTCCCCAGCATTGCAAAACTTATAACGTATAAACCTAGTAACGCACAAATCAAAATAGCCCGGCAAAAATCTCGCGATTTACTTTACCTCGGAAACTCCGCATATAACCACATATTTATATATAGTAACTATATACATCGCGTGGCGCACGCGCGCGAACTATCAAAATATTTCTAATCCTATTTTAAAATGTAACAACTTTCACTTGCGCAAGCCCGTATACCATACGTTCCCCTTTATAAACTAAGCTCTATATATCCACTCGTACATATAATATCATTCCTAACTCTTTCCTCGTCTTCGCTCACAATTACGTACATCAATTTTTATCTTCGGTTGTGTACTTCAATTTTTCCTTCCCCACGAGTATATAAATTGTTCTCACCTATGCGCGCCACACGCGGCAGCATCTGTATAGTAATGATTTTAAAATGAACGTCGAAAGTAATTACGCATACAACCTTTTTACTTTGCGGTCGCGCGACGCTTAGCTAATTGAGCCTCATTTGGCGAATTATGCGCCTCTTCTCGCTTGCAAAGGACGTGTGTTGCATATACATACATACATACACCTCTATCCGAGAAGGTAGAATTAATTACGTAAGTTCTCCCCCCCCCCCCCCGGAAGTACCCATACCCCCAGAGACGTCTAATTATAACTGGCCGTCGGCGCGGTGTGGATTAAAGTTACGCGCGTTTCGATAATAAATCGGGCGAATTTTTTTCCGTCCAACGCGAGCGAGCGTCAGTATATATAAGGGGAGAATCAATTCGAGCCGTCATTGCTGGTAATGCAGTGTGTGTGCTCCTCTAGGCTAATTTGAATGATGGAAATGGACTCGAACCGATGCTAATTACGAGAGTGTTTTTGCCATGGCGGAGCTGCTTAATTATATCGGTAGTTATACTTTGACGGTTGGGGATATATGCCATGATTATATATCTGTACTTATAGTGCATTTGTATAGATATGCGAAGATCGCTTTATGATTGGGAAAATTGACACGGCAGTTTTTAATGTGGTATTATACGGGTGTGTATGTGTGTAGGTAACTGTGTGTGATTCGAAGTTAGTACCTAATGGTACTTATGAAATGTTCTTATAAAGTGTCTGAAATTATAACCTTTTGTAGAAAAAAAACATTCGATAAATCATACATAAGAGTTTAACGATTTAACGTCTCTGAAGGTGTAATGTTAGAAAATTTCTTGTAATTATACTTTTTATTACCGCAAATTAAAAAAAAAAAAAAGTAATTACAACGATCCGATAGATTTTATTCGCCATTCTTCGAAAAACTTCGCAACGCTATTAAATACACTGTAATCTCGCGTATACTTTTTCATTTTACAGCGGCACGAAAGAATCCGCGTATATACAGTTTTAACACACATACACAGAATCTTCCTCTTTCTTCCATAAAAATAACAGCTTTTACATGTTATTCGTCTCAATAAAATTCCTTTTAGTCCTCCACTATCGGCAAGCTCTCTTTTAAAATCGTCCGAAATTCGAGTGTGTTTCCAAACCCAATTACACCATTTCGCGTACAATGTATATACTACACACACACACACACGTGCGTATCTCTTCAACTTCCTTCCAACCGTTCGTTACAACATCTCGCAAAATTCCCAGCATCTCACGCCATCTTCCTCCCCACTTCAAAAAAAAAAAGAAAAGAAATAAAGTAAAAAGCATCATATCCCGATCGCTCCACAAAAAAAAAACGAACGCCAGTCTCATAAAAATCTTCAACACGGTAATCTTACACACAGTATGGACCTCACAGCAGCGTGCTCAGGTCTTATCTCACCTGCTTTTCGACTCCAAATTATCACGCGATGAGCGTGTACAGCTTCCTCTCTCTCTCTCTCTCTCTCGCTTGAGAATTCGGCGCGTTCCTCTTTATCACCTACTTGGCGCGAACGCGCGCGTGCGCGTCGGCAGCCGAAGGCGAGCATTAGGAGGCAAACGATATCGCAGCACGCAACTTTAATGTGTAATACGTAAAATTTTGATCGTATACATACATACATGTGTGCGTATACGTGAGGTACAGTGCGTGTAGTTTTTGCTTTATGTCGTTCGTTAATGTTATTGGGAACACCGGAGTTGCGCTGTGTATATGGAAGATCGAGAGACGAGAGAACGATGATGATATGTTATTATTGTGTATAGCGGGAGAAGTCGACCATCCGACACGGGAGAAAAATTCGAAATAGGTAGATGTGTGTGTGTGTAGGTATGGAGACGGAGGATCATTTATGCAGTTAAGACATTTCTTGGTTATTAGTGTATTTCATTTTCTGTTTTGCTAAAATATTTGAATAATTTAATATGAATTCCCTATAATAGAAGTAAGTATGTTAAATGAAATACGTTGCTTTTATAATTTTAGATTACATATAAGGTGAAATATTTCGTTAAAGATCGCAGTTGTCAATAACAAAAGTAAATAAAAACTGACAAATGCATGCGTAAAGATATGTAAATAAATAATACACTAAACAAAACGATTAAAGCTTAAAGTTATATTATTTTTTATTTTCTCACAAAAAATATCCATCTATACTATTCCTTGATTACCATAATCTATGAGAAAAGTATATTTGCATTAAGTATACGTCAATTATAAGAAATGCGTGTGACGGTTTTAAAACGTAAAATATCCTCGTTAAAAAATTCATGGAAAAGAATCTAAATTTGTCACCAATCAGATGGTTTAGAGTGAGCATTACATTTAGGTCGGTAATCCCAGCACAGCTGTAAGTCTTCCGCATAATTCAAGTAACTCTTCGATACTGTACTTTTACTTTTGGGTTGCAGCAATGTGTTTTAAAAAATCTAATAACTTCTCAACTTTAAGTGTATCTTGTTTATTTACCACTAGACGTTCCCATGTGGACTTTGAATTCGAATCAATTTTTTTTAGTATCGTATGAACGATCAAATTATCCAAGTACTCATCCACTGATCTCAAAGAATTAATATGGTACATTAATTCATTAAAAAAATGAATAAGATCATAATTAGAATTACATTGCGGTAACTCATATAGACCTTTTAAATGCATGTTTATAATTTCTCCAAAGTTCAGTTCCCCAAATACCTCCGTTTTTATTTTTTTCGTTATATTTGTCTGTTGCGTTGTATTTTGTTGCACTTGTGTCTTTATTCCTAAATTATCCATTTTTATTTTTTGCACGACGTGATTTATTACAATTGCGCATTGTTGATATTGTTTTTTAAAGTCTGCAAATTGGTTTTGTAATTTTTCAAATTTCTCGTAAAACACTTCCGATGCTGTTTCATTTGACATTATAATTTTATTTGTATCGGCATTGGTAGTATCTTTAAGATATGCCTCCATACGTGCAATGCTCTGGCCAAGTGTATCGACTATTTGTGCTAATTTGTTTAAATTGTCGGGTTCTGACATTTTTACGTGTTTAATCTAATATATGGTTCAAGTCTGTCAATATTTATTGTCTGCGCTGTTCGAAATTTCACTAATAATACACTGATTTTTATTAAAATCCTTAATCTTCTTTACAGTACCACTAACTACAGAAATAACTGAATACTTTGTCGTGACAAAAATGCTTCTTAACTGTTACATACGTACTGAATTACTGGATTATCGGTTTATTTTGAAATTTAAATTGTAGGTTTAGTGGTGTCGAAAAATAACATGGAGTGGGGGGAAATTTCCTCAAATTCTTGTTCAGTATAAATAACTAATGCGTGAATCCTGATGCAATTTAATAAACATATTTATTCGGATCGGTTTCCATAAAACCTTCTTTGAAAAATGTATGTAATTGGTGCATTTAAATTTAATATTTAATAATCAACTTGCTAATCCAGCATTTCTGCACGCGCACCTGTTGATCTCAGAATTTTTAATGCGCGTCAGAGCAAGTTACTTTCGGGAAATTTTTAGCGCTTCTCAAGGTGTGACGACGGCGACGACGAGAGAACTGATCGCTACATGTAATGATAATGCGGTTGCTAAGGAGATGATGATGGGGACGTGTCGCTTCTGGGAACTGATGCTGCGGCTTTTGCCAAGTGATTTTTTTTAAGACGATCCGGCAGCATATCGACAAAGATAATGCGTTTATAGGGTGATTGAGGCTCGAGGTTTTGGAGTTATCGTTAAAAGATTTTTGGAATTTCGCCATTTACGAAAGTTTTCGAAAGCTAAGTGTAAGGAAATGTTGTGTTCTCATATACAAAGTATATATATGTATAAATTGTTACTGTTATGACCGATGCGTTACACGAGAGTAAACATTTTAATGTTAAGTGTTCGAAGTCGTTAGGAATGATGTTTTTGATATTTTTATGATAAAATTAATACACCATACACACACACATATATATATATGTACATAGTTGTTTGACACGACATCAATAACAGATATGTATAGAACGTTTTTAGATGCCATCTTGCAAGCGCGTATTTACAACAACCGACAAAAAAATTGATAATCACATAGGGGTATAATAAACGAAAAAGTTACATATTAAACGACCAACCATTAATTACACTATCTTTTGACCCTCTCGCTCCAAGACTTTTGTTCGGCCGCTTATATATTTATCGTACGGTACTTTAATTATACAAGGATTATCAAAGGCTTTTTTTACCTCTTATGGAATTTCGTTAAAGCAAAATTAAATTCTTCGCCAATGCCGCGTCGCGTCGCGTTTATCTCCTTCTAAATATATACATTGACCGCGTCGATATTAAAAAAAAAAAAAAAACCAAATAATTTATAGCCTTGCATACTCCTGGCGATGCGAAATACAAAAAAAAAATCTATTTATTTTCAGCGCTTTTTCAACGCACAAAAGCGAATCCTATTAGATTGAGAAATCAACGTCTGAGGATCTGCCGATGATTGAGCAAAAATTCAAATGCTCAACGTATATATATAGCCACGCCTTGGCATAGCGCTGACTGTAATCATCGATGTATTGTTGTCAAATAAAAGGATCACGTGGATGTAAATGTAAGCTTTAGATAGGAAAGAGAGGGAATATGTCTGCGAGGAACTGACAAGGGTTAATGATATAGTTACATTAGTTCTCGTAGAGTTGAGGTGAGAGTTCATAGAAACAGGAACTTGAATGTTTTCTTTTTTTTTTGGAAAATTTTTACATCTACTTCTATTTGATCATATTATCGTGTTAATATAATAAATCACTATAAACACAAGACTATAATAAGACTATTTCAGTATAACTTTTTAACTTAATTATAAACAAGCTGTTACACACAGCATATTCCTGATAATTCAACATTTTTGCCCCCACCAGGCGATACGCTCGCGTTACTTGACTAAATACACTCATCGAAGCTTTTACGAGTCTACAACTAAATCGCCGTCGATGTATTACATCGAGTAACGAGCTCGCGACGAGTAAAAAAAGAAAAAGACGCGGCCGCTTCTACGTGGGTTGCAAAAGTGCATCAGTTTAAATCACTGTATACGATATCGTTAACTCTCTCTCTCTCTCTCTCTCTAGTGCAAGCACGCGCACACGCGAATATTTGCCGACTTGTAAGTGCATACCGTGCGCACATATATATATAGTCGCTCGATACCACATAGCGCGTATATACATACTTGCAATTAGTCAGGAGTTGTGTGTATAAGCACTCGTCTCATTTCTCTCCTGTCGCGTTGCACACGCGTGTGTCTCTATCGCTTAGTTCGCGCCTCTATGGGTTTTTCTATTTTCGCTATATGGGTATAACCGAGACTCTTGCGGGGAGTTTGAGTGTATGATGATGTTTAGGAATGTGATGTTTTTTGAGGTAGGGGGTATGGAAGACGTGTGACGTAAACAATGGATTATCTCGTTAACAAAGTGGGTGGATAGAAGAACGCGCGTGGTGAGTAATTTGCGGTTTCGCAGAGTGAAGGGAAGTATTGAAAGGAATGTTAGAGAGATTTAAAAATTTGTGCGTAACGTTGGTTATAAGTCAAATATATATTCTTCATTATAAGTAATTTTTGAGTATATTTTATTATAACAGAACTCTTTTTTATGTGTGCTCCAAAATTCACTCGATATACGTAAAAGATACATAAACACGCATGAAGAACACATCAGCCTTGATAATAAAACCCTAAATTTAATTTTTATACTTTTTAATTGTACCTTTACATCTTTTGATAAATTTAAATCAAAAAATTTACTGTCTTTGATAACGTCTAAAGACGTTTACTTTTCTTTTACAAATGATCTGGGAACGGAACTCAAGCGCTAACTTTGTATGCAATTATTCGCAGCAATTACAACCGTAATCTACATAAACATTCTTGATCTTTTGATGCCTCAATCTCACAACGAATTAGCCAGCATCAAAATAAAAATGGACTAAACTCACGCAATCCTTCGCTTTGCCTCCTCTGAAGACATCTTCTTTCTTATATATTATACACAAAATTCAACCCTTTCAAAACCACATATATAGACATGTACGTAACTGTACATCAGAAAAAAAAAATTAATTAACGCCCTGTGAAAAACGAGCTTAGCCGCAGGACGTACCATTCCATACGCGCACACGCGTACAGTGCAAATAATCAACGCGCTATAGATAAGGTCTCTTTTATTAAGTCGATTCGCGCGAGGCGTTTCGTTAAGATTATCCGCGAGTATGACGAAGTAATTGAAGATTAATTAAATTTATCAAAGTGTGTATATTTTTATGTACGAATGTTGTTTAAGGGTGGTGCGGTTATTTAACGGATGCGCCAGCAAACAACGTATGTAAGAAGAAAACGGGAAAAGGAAACGGCTGGATATGTGTACAGGGGCGTTATTTTATTGAAATGAAAGATTCAGTAACTGACGATGTGTTTATTATTGCCGATGATTGATAATGTATATATACGAGTGGTAGTGTAGAGAAATCATATATAGACGCGGCTGCAATTTGTTTTAGTGTTATTGAATTTCATATACGATTTGTATCTATAGTTCGAATGCAGATAAATTGTGTTTATTTCCATGAGACGAAAGTATGTATATATTCTAATATTATTACAATTTATATATACTTTTCATTTTTTTTTATACTTTTATCTAATGACAACCATGTGGATTGATGATATTTCGAAACATTTCGCATTAAGTAATACAATATTTTTTTTTTGTAATGCGCAGTAATTACAGTTTATAGCGAAACGAGTTTTACCATTCGTCAGTTCGTTCAACCGCAACGAGCAAAGGGAAAAATTGGCTTCTTAAAAAGCTTTTACCGTCCATTTATCTTATTCAAATGATAACGTGTATAAGACCAAAGTATATACGTAACTTGTAATGTAAGTTTAAAATATTTCACTGAAATTCAATTACGTAGCCTATTTTTGCCAACATTTCTTCATCACCTTAACATCAATTCTTCATACATATATATCCTCCAATCCACTATTCATTCACTCCTTCAAACCTCCCCCTTATTCCTCAGTACCATCATCCAGCCTCACCCGCAACAAATCTCTCTCTTTCTCTCTCTTTCTACGACATGTTATATCCATACCAGCTTACGCAACAGCAAGCACACACAGACACACCACCACTTTCGAAATCCACAAAACTCCTCTCCCGGTGATCTCTTTTACGACCGCATGGTGTACGCGCGCCCGCGTACTTTATACATAGCGAAAGGCGAGCGTTTGCTCGCGGCAATTATGCCTAGTCGAGAAATCAATTAACGTCCGACGCTTGTAATGATCTGTGTGCGTGCGTGCGAGCGGCGTCGATTTGCTGATTCACCGAGGCGTTAATTGAAAGCGTATATATACGCGTATAGGTTGAGGGAGAGACGTGCCGTGCAAATATTTCGTATATAGTAATCCGATCGGAGCTGAGTTGACGCGAGAGATATGCGATGCGTGTATGTGTATGTGGGTATAGAGAAATGGTTGGTTGGTTTGAGCAGGTGTATAGATAACTTTACTTTTTTGTATGATAATTTTTATAATAGCGCTGAAACACGTTAGAGTAACTTTTTAAATATTATAACTTTTATTATTTTTGTAGCAATTGTATAAAATGTGAGAAAAAGATTTGAAATGATTATAAGAAAATGTATAACGTGATATACAAGAAAAGGAAAAACAGGAGACCTACAATGAATGAAATTGGCACGTAAGTTCTGTTGTCAGAATTTCATTGTCAAAGTGAAAAAAAAGACATACGGCTGAATTCGCATTCTTCGAATAATGCAATACACTTTGATGTCATTTAGATTTCGCATTTGTGGAAACTCAGCTATACCTCATAATTGCGTAAGTAACAACTGAGTAAAGGACAATGTCGTATTTACACGCAGCCAAACTCATGCACTTAATTTTTGTGTCTTTCACTTGACATTACGCGAACAATAATAACAATACAGTCGCAGATACACTTAAAAAATCAATCTCCCTACCTATCCTGTCAACAAATCAATTCATTCAACCCCTACAGTCTTACTCTGACACCTATATCCTTATACAACTTATCATCACTTCACTGCCGCTCATTTTTTCTTTTGCATTTTCAATTACACCAATCCCCATCCATTATATCCTACACCTTCCAGTTACACCTCACCTATCCTTACAACCAAAAAGTCCAAGTCAACCAGTTTACTAACTACCGGTTAATCGCTTCTCCTACCTCACATCCAACCGCGACGCAGCTCTACTAAAAAGCGTATATCTTCATATCTAGCCTATACCCAAGCCGGCTACTTTGCTTATATATATATATATACACTTGCGCGTCGTCCTCCTGTTGACAGTCATTATACGCATCATTTGCTTGCCACGCCACTATATATACGCGGTACTACTTATACTACTCCCTTAGGCATGGAAACCCTGACGTTATCGATTATCTCGCGCGCGCGTGTGTGCGATAGATTAACTAGATTAACTTGCCGACGCGTAACTATATATACATATACACGTGCCTTTGACTTGTTAGTTGATTTATCAAGGGACTGTATCTGCGAAGGCGCTACTGCGATTTTATAATTACACCGATCGCGCGCGAGCACAGCGGGGGTAAAAGGGTGTGTATGTGTGTATGTGTGTATATATACACGCGTGTTTACACGCGTCGAGTGTATACATATATATGTATACGTATATATGAAAAGTTAGTGCGCGCGGGCTTGTTAATTGCTCTTTCGAGAGGAGAGAGAGAGAGAGAGACAAGGTTGCGAAAATGGGAATATATAAATCAGTGTGGGAACGGACGGAATCGCCGCTGTGTATAATAGTGGCTGTGGTAATTAGGAACAATGTTCGCGCTTCGTATATACATACGTATTGTGCGCGCGGGGTCGTCGATACGTTCATATTTTTTTTTTTTTTTTTTATACAGAAAGAGATTTTCGTAAGAGTATAAGAATGCGAGTATACACAGACGTTATAATTAACGAGGAAAAAGGGGGCGATATTCCGTAGCAGTTAATTAAATAATCAAAGCGCTATCAGTGTCCATAACCTGTGTGTGTATGTGTGTTACACAGCATATGCTCTGTAAGAGTTTTGTTTGTGCAATGAGAGAGAAGACGGATAAATTTCGGCTCGCTCGTTTGTTGTTGTTATGGGAATGATCGTCCGGAGAAAAAGAGAGTTCGATTTATTTTGCCGATTTACATTGCAAATCGGTGTAAATTAGCCGACGATTTAGCAGGTATAGAGGCGGCTGATTGTTATCGGAAACGATATTGAGTTATCGGAATGTTTACCCGGTTGAAATCTACCATATATATATGCGTATTGATCCGTGTAATTATGCTTGAATTTGAATCTCGATAAGAGAATAAAGTTGGTCGAAGAATTTTACTCAAGTATTTATATATTGTTGAAAGAGAAGTGTTTACGTAGTGTTGTACATGTAAAAATATCATATGAACTTTAATTTTTATTTTAAGGTATATCAAGGATCTCATCATCCTGGATGGATATGCTAGCAATTTCATCTTCAGTGGCTTTTGATAGGCAGAATTCTATTAACTTATCAAGTGAAGGTTTGTCGTCATCACTTAGTGTTGCATCCCATGCTAATATTGTATTGAGATCGAGCTTATTCAAAATCATGTAAGCAAGTAAAACGTCCCAGTCACCGATAGGTTGATTTAGTTCCTCCAAAGCATTTACATGGCTCGTTATTTTGCCGGCGAACGAAAACAGATCCTTAGTGTTATAACATTGCGGAAGTTCAAAAAGTACCTTTAAATGCATATATATAGCTTGTCTATGATTATTAAATTTTTCTAATCCTTCAGTATTTATCGTGTTTGTCAATATATTATCTGTCTGATCCATTACATTGTGCACTACTTTGTCCTTTTTTAAATCATTTATTTCTTGCTTGGATGTTCCAACGTTTATGGGCGATG
>JAWWEQ010048177.1:0-16063 GCA_035583055.1 Torymus tubicola | reverse complement strand
AAAGTCGAAGGAGTTGAAGTACCCTTTGCTGAATCAGTAAAATATTTAGGGATAAATCTAAGGCCTAACTTATCCTGAGAAACGGAAGTCAAACAAAGATCATGGAAAATCTATGGAACACTGCATCAACTTAAGGCCTCAAGACACATTCTTCCTAAGAGCATTCGGACATTGTTAATTTCAGCTCTAATCTCTCCCATTCTTGACTACTGCAGTGCTGCAATTTGTGATCTAACTAAGGACGAAGTGAATGTCCTTTAGAAAGCCTCTAATTCGTGCATAAGATTTGTCTGTGACGTTAAAAGAACTGATCACATCACTCCTTACTTTGCTTCTCTGGAATGGTTAAAAGTAAATACAAGACGGAAATACTTTATGACCTCGCGCATGAACAAGATTCTTACTACTAATCAGCCCGGATACCTTGCAGAACACCTCACTCTCCGGTCAAACATTGCAACCAGAACCCTCAGAATGGATCCCTTAATCATCGATGTGCCTTTCTGTAAGTTGTACTTTAGGAAGGATACCTTTGTTGCGGAAGGCCCCAGAATTTGGAATTTGCTTCCTCTTGAAATAAGAATGGCATCCAATCTTCGAGCATTTAAAAAGCTAGTTTACCAGCATCTATTACTCGTAGAAGATAATATCCTACTAGATATTACCATAACAGTGAAATCAATAACAAATCTCGTCTAAGGTGTTTCCCACGGTTTTTCCTTAGACCGCAATAGGGCGAATGCCGATATTTTCACAGACAAGCCGCCATGGAATAACAACGCTTGTCAAGAGGACCCAAGATTGTTTTTTTATCTTCACTCACCTCTCTTCTTTTATAGAATTTTTTATTTAAATTAATTTAAAGTTTTTGTAACAAATGCGCACAATTATGCTACTTATTGTAATAAACAATGTACTTTTATTTAAGTCCACGCTTAAGAGGATATTCTCCTGGAGCGTTAATAAATGATACTACAAACAAGCAAAACAAAATCATGCACTGTCCCCAGTCTTGAGTCAATTCTGAGTATAAATTTTGGCAAAAAATGCATTTTGCGTCATCATAATCTTCCTGCTTATATGTTTTGTTATCTGTTTTTCTTATTTTCATTAGCTATTTTTACTCTATTTGCTAAAGTTGATTTGGTCACATTATACAGGTGCACGCCTCCTTCAATTCCAGCTTTTTATTTTGAACATCGGCAATAGCCGAAGCTATGTCTCCCTCAGGCCAACTTTTCCGAGCAAATTTTCTAATATACTTGCGCATGTCTATACTAAAAACGAAACAACAAAATTCATATATATGTTGTATGAACAACACGCTAAATATTTATTATGTATTATTTTATGTATATTATTTTATGATTATATTGAAAAAAATAGGAAATAAACTATCCGGTTTTACCCCAAAGTTAATAAAAAAAGTAATTATTAAATTTTTACAATTGGAAATAAAATTAAAAGCCAGAACAACGCCTACTTACTAATTGTAACAAATAGTATAAGGCTATGTACTTTCCGAAATGATATGTTGCTCCCAGGAAGATTACAGACACAATGACTGTTGCGATAAACACAATCTCGCTAGTTAAGAAATATTTGTCTTCGTCATAGTCGAAGCTATTGTTGATATAGCTATCGTGTGCAAAATGGTATTAGGGACATTCTTAAAGAGGTACTACATGTATAATGTCGATCGCAACCCATGAAATTGACAATTCCGGTTTTACCCCAGTATACGATTTTGTCCCAGTCTCCCCTATACAGAAAAAACGTCTATAGTCATAGTCATAGTCATAGTGGTCGGGGACGGTTGGCGGCCCCTTTCGGGGACCTGCCTCCCAAGTACTCAGATCGAAAACCCATTGTGCTCCACCCCTTTTGCATCACCCACTATTCATCCTGGCCTTTATTAATTCGATTCCAATTACTGGTCCCACAGGTCCTGTTGCTCGAGGAAGAGCAGCCCCCACACCCTCCGTCTCACCGCCACCAACGCTGGGCAGCGGCAGAGAAGGTGAGCTGAGGTCTCCTTCTCCCCCTCACACTACCTGCATATACCAGTTTCTTCTTTGCTTATCCTGTAGTGATGGTACCCTACGTCACAGTGTCCTGTCAGCCACTCTGCCACCAGTGTAATCTCTCTCTTGGATAGTTCCACGATACTCTTGCACCAGCCAGCCGGAGTTTCGCTACCTAAGAGATACCTAGCCTGTCTGCAATCCGGTGCTGTTTGCCACATTTCTTTTGCCTTGATAGTAATCCACCTGTCTAGCTTCTCCCCAAGTGCGCTCTCTGTTAGCGGTAATCTACAATACTCCGCCCTACATCGCGCAGCGCCCCTTTTCGCCAGTCGGTCCGCCTTTTCGTTACCTATGATTCCCGCGTGTCCAGGTACCGAACACAGAGTAACCCTATTCGCAGTTGATAGACTGTTCAGTGCCCTCCTGCAGTTCCACGCCTCCGCAGAGCGAAATTCCACGGTTCCCACGACCCGAAGCCACGCTGTCCGAGCAGCTGGTGATCCACTGCTCTTTCACTCCACTGGAGGTCATGGCTTCTGCGCATTCCCGTATCGCTCTAACCTCTGCTTGGAAGACAGTGGTGTGTTGGTCGAACGAGAGGACAATGTCTGTCGAGCTGCCATTCCTCCACGCCGCCGTTCCCGTTCCCTTGTCATCCTTGGACCCATCCGTGTACCACACTATGCCGCCCGAACCCAGCGCATCTACGTTACAGTTCCTCCTGTCGGGATAGATTACCTCGAAGTTCCTCCTGAAGGCGCACCTCCTCGGTATCCTATCCCTGCCAAAGACTTCAAGGGTTCTGCCCGCCTCCTCCTCCAGCTCTCCGTCCCAGTGTTGCCACCGTTGTAGATCGCCAAGGACTCGTACTTTCGCTCTGCAGGCCTCCACCCTGACCACCAGTTCCAGAGGCTGCATCCCGAGCAGCCTCTCCTTAGCTCTCAAGGGCACGGATACGCGCGTCCCCGTTATACCACGAAGTATCAGGTTCTGCAGCGCGTCCAGCTACTTGATACCATCCTTGCGTTTGCACCTAGGTGCCCAGGCAATTGCACCATGCAGCAGTCCAGCACGCCCAGTAAGAGGCTATAAACTTACGTTTCACTGCGTCCAGGTGCTTTGCCCAGTTCAACCTCCTATCGAAGACTACCCCCAGATACTTCGCCTGCTCCGATATAGCCAAGCGCTTCCTGAACAGCCGAATCTCCTTTAGCACTCCGACCTTATATCTGGTTGAGAAGTTAACCAACACCGTTTTGTCGGGGTTGACGGTGAGACCAACCTCCCTACACCACTCCTCCACTATGAACAGAGCCTGGCGCATGAGCTCCACCAGCACCGTTTCGTCATCTGCCGTGATAACCAGCAGCAAATCGTCCGCATAGGCCTGGGTGTAGAATCTTGCCTCGTTCAGCCTTTTCAGAAGTTCGTCTAGGACCAGGGCCCAGAAAGTCGGTGAAAGAACACCTCCCTGTGGGCACCCTCTACTAACATAGCCAACCGACTCACTCGTGTCCCACCCTGCAACGACCTTCCTCCATTTCAATATGCTCTGAATCCACCTGACAATGGTACCAGGCACCCCATGTGCACTTTCTCCTTTGCAGTTAACCTCCGTGGTTGTGAAGTTGAAAGCCCCCTCCACATCCAGAAAGGTTGCGAGCACCATGTCCCTGTTCCTCATCCCTTTGCTAATGTACCTTTCTCCCTCGTGCAGCGCAGAGTCAACCGACCTGTTCACCTGATAGGGGTGCTACTTAGGATGCAGCGGACGTTCTATCAATGGTCCGTTCCTTATGAAACGGTCCACCAGCCTTTCTAATACCTCTAGAACAAAGAATGTCAGACTTCATGTGTTGCCTTTGCCACTTCATGTGTTTGCTTCCCAGGTTTGGGTAGAAACCACCCTTGCCACTCTCCACACCGTCGGGATGTATCCCAACTCAATACAGACTCTGAATACGGTGGTGAGGGGTCCCAGGAGATCGTCCAACTCGCGCTGCAGGAGTACTGGGTAAATCCCGTCCTCCCCCGCCGACTTGTACGGCTTAAACGACCCCACCGCCCACCGAATCCTGTCCTCCTGCACCACCATGACCGCGACCGCCGCGGACTCCTCATCCTTCGGCCCGTCGGTCTCATCCTCCGGTGGCACCATAACCATCCCTGGAAGATGAGTTGACACCAGGTGCCCAAGTGCCTCAACGCTGCTCTCCGCCCAGTCCCCGGACGGTAGCCTGATCGCCTCCGTCCTGTTACCTGTACGGGCTAAGAGCCTCGCAAGTCTTGCGGTGTCCGAGATGCTGCTCATCTCCTCGCAGTATCTCCTCCACCCTTCCTTTTTTGCCTTTTCGATTTCCGCCTTGTAATCTCTCTCTCTAAGACTGAACGCCTGGCGGACAGCCTCCCCCTTGCTCCTCTTCGATTTATTAAAAAGGCTCCTCACTTTTTTCCTACGTTTATCCAGCGCATCGTTCCACCAGGGTGTCCCCTTGGCTAGTTTCACTGTCCTCAGTTCGCAGCTGCTCTCAAAAGCTCCTTTCACAGCAGCCCCTAAGAGCTCCGCGGCCCTATCGACTGCATCTGCCCGGTCGATCACCCTCGAGACGTCAGCCAACCTACCTGTGAGGGCAGCCTTGTAATCAGTCCAACGGGTTTTCCTCGGGTTTCTCCTTTGGATCACCTGCTGTATCACATCTCCAAGCCTGAAGCATATGAGATTGTGATCCGACATCGACACCTCCCCGGAGACCATCCAGTCGCTAAACCGCGACCAAATGCTGCCCGAGGCGAGTGTCACATCGATCACCTCCTCCCTGTTTTTATTCATGAAAGTGGGCTCCCGTCCCCTACTCAGTATATCCATGTTTATTCCTGATAAGTACTCCAGGAGGGTCTCGCCTCTGCTGTTGCAGTCCGAGCTACCCCATATCGTATGATGCGAGTTCGTATCACATCCCAATATGAGGTGCTTACCCCTCCGCTCGCACTCACCTATCAGTTCCCTGACCAGTGTCGGAGGCGCATCTTCACCTACATCGTATGGGAAATACGCCGTCCCGACAACCAGTTCAACCGTGTTTCCGGTGTTATTCCTGGCCGTGGCCACTATTGTGGTAAGGTCTTTATCGCAGTACCTCTGCCAGGCCTCCCCGGTCCTCCCTCTGAGGATCACGCAGGTTCTGGGTGAGTCTCCGACTCCGTGGATAATCTTCCCGCATCCCCCCAGGCCCGCGATCCTACCCTTGCTAACCCATGGTTCTTGAACCAACGCTATACCTGTCTGCGTCTCTGACCGACGCTTAGCCAATAGTGCCGTAGCGCTTATGCAGTGATGCAAGTTGATCAGGGTGAAGGGAATAGTGGAGTTCGCCACAGCGGCTACCCCGGGTTCCCATCACCCCGCGGGCTCCTCATACCCCCTTTATCCATTAGGAGTCAGGGTCTCCGCACCATCTCCCGCCGTGGAGGGTCCCACTTGCATGGGCACCTACTCCCTGTCCTCTGCCTGTGCCACCACTTCTTCGTCGGTCCTGATGGTGCAGTGTGCAATAGCTGACCCGCAGAAGGGCCGGAAGTCAAGTTCCTTGAGGGCCTCGACATCCGCCTCCTCCAGCAGGACCGACACCGCGGTCTCCTTCCTCCTTTTCTTTGGATCCTCCAACTCTCTCCAGAGCCGAAGATCCTCCATTTCCCTGTTGCGAGCGTAGGATTCTACTTAGCCAGGCGTTTCAATACGGCCTCGAGAGGGGGCTTCTCGGGGACGAAAATCGACGCCTTGGCGAGCTACTGCAGCTTCGCAGAATCCACCACTCGCAACTGGGATCCTTTCCAAGGCCTCATGGTCCGAACGACCTCCCCCACCTAGGCCTTGTCTTCCTGTCCATGGCAGTGAAAGACCTGCGCCTCCCTTTGCCACCAGTTGTCGAGAAACCATGGTACCGGGTCGCCATCGTACTTGTCTATTGCCGAGTCCACCACGGCTACTACGGCCTTCCCCTGCTCCTCACTGAGGCGCCCTTCCGGGTACACACAGGGATTACAGTTAGCTTGAGTTCGTTAGCTGTCGCCCTGCTGTACTCCAGAGGTATTGCTCCAGCGTACCTCTTCACCTCACTAGGGGTGGAGCCGTCCGAGTGACACCTCTTATTTGGTGTCCTCGGCTCGACGGGGACAGACTGGGACCCTGTTCGGTCCCTCCTGTACTTCCGCCACTCCGTACCCGAGGGGTTTCTCCTCTTATTTCTCGCTCCCCCCGATGGTACGCCACGACGGCCGCCGCCGGTATTGCCATCCTTCTGCGTCTCGTCGAGGTTACCTTGGGAAGCGCCAACGGTATTGTCAACGGCCATCTGGTGCTGCCCGGACGTCCTGCTGGCGCCTCCCCCAACCCCTCACCGATGTTGCCAGCCAAAAGGCCAGGCGCCCGATTCGCGGTTGCATTTCCCGATGCCTCGTATCCTTTCAATGGGCTAGGGAGCCCTACCTCATGGGTGGACACATTGCTATTAGTTTCTTTCTTGTTCCAATTCATAGTCAGTGATTATAATTGGACGGGTTGTAGCTGTGAGTGTAGGTGATAGGCACAATTTCCCAACCCCGACTCAGTAAGTGGAGGCGAGAAGGCGCCCCTCAGTCACCGCCCAGGTCGGAGACGTGGCCTCAGACAGAGCATGCAGCAAGGCCCTATCTGGGCGCCACCCAGCATTACTACATGAAAAGGGATTTTACACCGGCTGATGGGGCAGCCCGAGCGTTGCTGGCTAGGCCGCTCCGGGCCCCTGTACTATCCGGCGGCCTGGGAGTGTCATCCCCAGTTTTAGGCTGTACCCTCGTCACCCGATCCAAGGCGGCTTCCTATGGCTCCCCTGCACCTCCTGCCTCGTCCGGGGCCGTGAACGAGACGCTTTGTGTGTGTGTAAGTGTAGTGTGCAACAAATGTGATGTGGGTGTGTGTTACACGGGCACCGCCGCCCCGGCACCCGTGAGTGGTATGTGCACCCAGCCGGACTGACCACCAAACGTTTTAAGCATTTTCTGTGATGAGTGTATGTCTGTACGTCCGTATGTACCCTTCTAGCTCGATTAACTCAACGAATTTTGGACCGATTTTATCAAGTTTCTGGGAAAATACTCCTCTAATTATACCTAAGTTATGGTTTTAAAATGGGAAAGATCGATGAAAAAGTTTTCAAATGCGAGAACAAATAAATATTTCAAAAAATCGATTTTTCAGCTTAATGTCTAGAAAAATTAATTTTAAGCAAATATTTACAGGCTTATCTACTAAAACTAATTAAAAGACACCTTTTTCCTGTTAGAAGTTTTTTTGCTACAAGCAATATTTATCAACTCAAATGCGAAAAAAAACGCAAAAAAGGTGAAAAATGGACGATTTTCGGCTATAACACGACAGGATTTGATTGTACAAGCTAATGTTCAATACAAAAATTTTAGATAATGATGAAAAAAAACTTTCTCTTATTTAACATTATCATGTAAAATCAATTCCTAACGAGTTACACCTATAAAAATGCTTTTAAACGCTTATATATACATAAAGTGGTAGATTTTCAGTTTTCATTTAATACGATTTGATTTAATTCAATAATACAAACATTTTTTATTTGATTTAATACGCAAATGTTACAAAAAATTGAAACAAATCTTTTTTTTCATTGAACATTTTCATCTACAATTAATTTCTAACGAGTTAAACATATAAAAACGAATTAAAATCCCTAAATATACTTAAAATGGACGATATTCCGCTATAATTTTACAGAATTTTGGTTAACATAAAAAAGTAAAATGTTATAGTTTTAGTAAATAATAAAACAAAACTTTTTAATACTGAACATTAATAGTTTTAGAATAAAATAAAACAAAACTTTTGTAACGAAATTATTCACGTGAGGAATAATTTTGTTAATATTCGTCTCATCGCGAGAAATAGCGCAAGGAGTAGGCTGCGTGTAGTGTTTACGTCGGAACGTAAACATGACGGAGACCTTCTCGGTAGGACGAGGCACTGCGGGAACGGCCGTCGTTGCCGAAAATCGGCAGTACCGCCTGTGACCTGGCCAGAGGCAGACCTTCGCGAGAGAGTATCCACAGTGCGCGAGCGAAAGAGTGAGAGAGAGAAAGAGAGTTTTAGTGTGCTGGTGTACGGGGCCGGAGTGAAGTGCCGGAGGAGACACACCAACGACGACAGCCGAGGGAGAGCCTCAAGGCAGCGCTACACGACAGACTCCGGATGAGAGAGGTCTCGCCAGCTCTATTCCTCCCATCGTCCACGGGGAGCTGCCGTATAGCACGCGAGGTAAGTCCTGCGCGCAGGCGACGTTAGTGCGAAAGAGTGAGTGAGAGAGAGAGAGAGAAAGAGAGTGTGTGTGCGAGCGGATAAGCACCCGCCGGGAGTGCTTAACTGGGAAGCGAGGCTACGGGAGCATTATTTTCATTGGTTCGCCTCTAACATAACATAAATACTATGTTGGAGCTCATTGTTTTTGTAAATGAGGATTGTAAATATGAATCTACTTAATTTATTATGAAAAACAATAAACCTAATAAAAAGAATTAGCTCTAACATAGCATTTATGTTATATTCGAAGCAAATCAAAGAAAATAATGTGAATATCACAGAAATGATACATATTTAGAAAATGAAATTTTTGGAAACTAATTTTTACACTTGATTTTGAATATTAACATTTTTAATGTATAGATCTAATACATTTTCTTTCCAGCACAGACAGCCAAAAATAGCAAAACTTGGAAAAAATGTGTACCTTGGACACATTAAAATTTGAAATAGCTGTAATCTATTTCTGGAGAGGCATTTGGATCTATAACTTTGCAGAGGTTTATAGTATGGTTTTACCTAAATCCTCTGTGAGTTTAAGAAAAATTGGTGTTCCGGAACCCTGAGCCTCTCCTAGTCAGTACTAAAAACTTTAAAAATGAATAAAACTAATATGTTAAAACCCTTTATTTAAAAACAAATATTGTAACTTCTAGTACCAGGAAAATGGTGTACTTTCTAATAGTGCCCAATTTAAAATAAAAGAAAAAGCAGTAAAACGAATTAGAAATTCATGTACTGAAATAAAATTCACATAAACATTTTTATGAAACAAAAAGTATAACACAATATTTAATGAAATTACTACAGTCTGTAGTACTAACAAAACACAAGATAAAATACAAGGTTCAATAAAATTCTACTAAATGAAATTTAAAAATATTCAGAATGAAAAATATCAGAATAGAAATTTTATTTCATAATAAAAAGAAATATATTTAATCATGTTACTGAAAACTATTATTAATAAATAAACATGAGCCAGAGATATACTTATACAAATACAGTCTGTGTATTGATCTCTTCTCCTTCTTTAGTGTTGACTGTAAAACACTCGTGCACTATTATCACCTATGTTTACATTTGATCATCTCTGAATAACATAACCTCAAAGAGGATCACTTTGCAATACGACACAGACGAAGACTCAGCATCAATCTCGAAGAGGACCTCGTGGACGGTAGCAGAAGATCCTCACATGCATCAGAGCAGCTGGTATGATCATCCAGCATACGTACTTCGATCGATGTAGCTCTTCAAACGTGCGTACGTTCGAACGGCGGTCGATATATGGCGTCGATAACTGTTGCGCGATTGCGCCACGGGCGAAAGAGAGAAAAAAAGAGAGAGACACTCACTAAACTACACAATGACGAAAACTCAAGATCATCCCGTACGAGAACGTCATGGTCGACAGAAAATCCTCACATCCAGCTTTTAAAGCGTACGCGCGCTCGAGCACCGTTCGATCCGACGACAATAACCGTTCGCGCTGCGCACATGGGCGAAAGAGTCGTACGTTGGCCAGGGGAGTGAGAGAGGGTCCCGACAGTCGCAGTGGCACTGACGTCTAACGGCCGACGATAACCGCGCCGGCAGGCGTGCCGGCTTTGGCTTCATATACCTATGGCTAGCGCCCATGCAGTACACTTCTTTAATTTTAAATAGAATCAGTACTTCCATTTAATTTTAATGTTAATTTAAAATAAAGAATAAATGTATGAAAATGATTTTAAAATGTATGTAAGTTTGTATGTTATTGAGTTTCCAGATTAACCGTTGGAAAATTGAACGAATCTGGTCGGTTTTTAAAAACTTTTATATGATATAAGAATATAAAAAGATCTATTCAATTTTTGTGTTTCATTTATTTATTTATTATTCTAAAAATCAAAATTACCGAAAATTATCGTTTTTTGTAGTAAACACGATTTTAAATATTTAAAATTCATGAAAATAGATGATTATTCGCTTTTATCAGGATTTGATTTTAGATAAAATTGATATAGGTAGAAAATGTATGGGTGTAATCAAAATAAAACGTTTGACTATTTAACATGCTGATATAAAGTTGATTTCTTGCAACTTAATTTATAAAAAGCATTTGAAATATCTAAAATGCACAGAAATATTAATTTTTTTACATACAGAATTAAAAAAATTTATTGATTTTTAAATTAACGAAAAAAATTAGCAAACTAACGAAATCATATGGCACTCTTGTAATGCGGTTGTGCCTATAATGTAAAAACGAAGTTTTTACATGCGACGAGCGAAGGGGGGCACAACCCCCTAGTTTATATTTTATTTTTACTTTAACTTTTTAATATATTGTAACAATGTTGTATAAACGTTTTCCCAGAACCACCAGAACCATCGATATAGAAACGCCTAGAGCTATAATAATCAATAACATTTGATACTTTTAAAATCGTATCAACAATTTCTTTTTGATCACAGTAGTAAATAAGTTACGCGGCGACGGGACTGTGCGGGCACGGGACTGCGCGGGTACCAGACTGAGCGGCTTCTGGAATCACTGGTCTAGGAGCGAGGTGGGCTGGTAGCGCTCGTCGGGCCAGCGAGTTGAGGCGGCGGTGTCAGGGCGGTCGCGAGAAGGCCGGCAGTCAAACCAGAGGGTCCAGAAGCGATGACTGGCAGCGGGCTGTCAGCTGCCAGCGGCTCGTCGGCTTGTAGCGGTCGTGATACCCATAATACTTTAAATATTTTGTTCTTAAAGAGCGGATATAAATAATTTGTTTCTGTTTAAATTTTTTTAAGTAATTTAGCTCTTAAAAGAGCAGTTTTTATATTTACAAGTAATTTTGGTCTTAAAAGACCAGTTATATTTTTTCGACTTAAATTTCTTTTCAAAGAACTGTTATAAATTATAAATAGTTTGTTACGATGGTTTAAAAATGTAGGGCTCTGAAAAGAGCCGTTTTTGACTTTTGTTTTATGGCTCTGAAAATGGCCGATTGTTTGGTGGCCCTAAAAAGGGCCGATTTGAAAAATCATTTTAAAAGAGGCGTCTCTTGATGTCTTGCAAATATTGTCTACTTGCAGGTGCTCTTAGCCGCGCATATACGATTTCCGTCGAGGAGTCATCTTCCTCCTGCTCGCCGAAACCCTTGTCTTCATTGTCCTCGTCGTTTTCTTCTTCCTCTCCGCTATCTTCCTCCTCTTCCTCATTTGAAAAATCGCCAGCGACCTCATCGAGGTCGACTGGCACGCCGTCCATCCAATCATCCTTGGGTGTGGAGAAGCCGGAGGTGGTGGTGGTGAGCCTCAGCAGAGAGAGATTCAGCACGAATCTCCACTACTCCCCAGTCCTCCTTCATAGTTTCGATTTGCCGTACTTCTTACTTCTTCTTCTGCGAGAGCCCGAGAGGAAATGTGTCGAAGTCGGAAAAGCGTCCCACTTTATACAACGTCGGCTGCCGCTGTCGCACCATCCGCGCGCGCTCATTGGTCGCGGCCCAGGACGAGATATCTACATAAAATCGGGGCGCGAGCTCGCAGCGCGTTTATTCCACACGGGTGTTCATCGTGTTCATTTCGCGCACGAGCGTTGGCCACGTTCTGTAAATATTTTTTTTTTAATTCATATAAAAATGTTGTAAGCTAGCACTCGCTGGCTTTGCAATTTATATGTTAAACATCATTGTAGGCTGGATAGTTCGGCTACGTAATGTATAAATTGGAAGTAAACATTTTTTTTTATTTTCACATATACATACAACGCGTTTTCTTTGTCGGTAAAATTACCGCGCGCGCTTTTCGGTTTGATGGTTAGCACACACTGACTTCGCATTTTATATGTGAAACGTCATTGTAGGCTGGATACTCTGGCTACGTGACGTATAAATTGGAATAAAAATTCGTTTTTACTTTCAATATGATTGCACATATAAAATGTTGCAGGCTAGCACTCGCTGGCTCCGCATTTTGTGCGTAGGTAACCCTATGTTTCCGCGCATTCGGTGGGTGGGTTATGTTTAAACTAGCGCCACAGTTTATTCTAACGTTGGGCTGTTCGCGTCGCCATGTTGTTGATAATCTGAAGCAAATATCTTTTTGAAAATGTTGTAGGTTGGATTACCGGCTTCACGTTTCATATCATTTGCAATAAGACTATAAAAATATTTTGTTACTCACATACGTAGGTGTACGCAATTTATTTTTTTTTACTGGTAATAACTCTAACTTTTTTTAAAAAGTCGGACTAGAAACCTTTTAAGACGAGTTCGGTCGTATGACTATTGAATTAAACGAAACGAACTCACATGTTTTTTTACCACGAGCTAATAAGTGTAGCTGAAGTCTGACTCGCTCGTTTTAAAAAAATCAAAAAACGAAAAATTTCTTTTCAGGTAATAAGTCTGACTTTTTAACTATAAAATTTTTTTTAAAGACGAATTCGTTTGTATAACTATTAAGTTAAACGAAACGAACTCGCATTTTTATCTCTCTTTCTCTAGCGCTCGCTTCCTCTCCCTACCACGTACGTACTTTCCGCCGCGTACCTACATACAGGCGCACACGTGGTCGCGTGTATGTGTGTTTACATCTGCCATAAGAAATCAAGCGTTCGCGAGCACGCTTGAATGTAGGCGGGATTTACGAATTTTTCTTATACTATTTTAAACATGTTAGATTTTCATGTCTATTCTGTATAAACTAATCCAATGAGTCTCCGTAACCTAATTCTCACAACTAGAAGTTTTAGAAAATTTTAGAAAAAACTGTCTAATTGCTTACGATTTAGATCCTGCTGGCTACCACACAACGCCTGGATTAACATGGGACGCAATGCTCAAATACACAAAGGTAAATAAATCATTAAATTCTCATTTTATTTTATTCTAAAACAAATTGAATTTTTTTCAGATTCAACTAGAACTTCTGACCGACGTCGACATGCTAATGTTCGTTGAACGTGACATTCGAGGAGGAATAAGTCAGTGTTGTAATAGATATGCGAAGGCAAATAATCAGTACATGGGAAAAAATTACAAGCCTCACGATCAAGAGAAATATCTCATGTACTTTGACGTTAATAATTTATATGGTTGGACTATGACTGAACCATTACCTTACGGAGGTTTTAAATGGATCCAAAACATCGAGCGGTCTGACTTTTTCAACGTCCTCAATGACAGTCAAATAGGCTATATCCTCGAAGTAGATTTGGAATACCCGCAAAATATTCATGATGTACACAAAGATCAAAGGCTTAAAGCAGGAAAAATTGATGACTACTTTATTCAACAAGGAGCGCTACGTTATCCACTATCGCGCGTTCAAACAAGCGTTAGCAAATGGATTGCGTCTTAAAGAAATTCATCGTGCAATACAGTTTAAGTAAAGTCGATGACTCAAACCATATATTGATTTGAATAGTGAGAAACGTAAAAATACTAAAAATGAATTCGAAAAAATGTTGTTTAAGCTTTTTAATAATGCCATTTACGGGAAGACAATGGAAAATGAGCGCAAACGAATTGACGTTAAGTTGGTAAACAAGTGAAGTGGACGTTATGGGGCTGAAGCTCTCAGTGCGAAACCAAATTATCACAACTGTACCATTTTTGAAGAAAATCTCGTAGCAATGCAGATGTTACGCACCGAAATATGTATTAAAAAACCAATATACGTTAGTTTAAGTGTTTTAGACTTATCTAAAACACTAGTATACAGATTTCATTATGATTATATGAGAAGTCGTGTTGGTGACAACTGTAAACTGCTTTATACAGACATCGACAGTCTTGTAAACGAAATTATCAACGCTAATATCTACGACATGGTGCGACGAGACATTTGACACCTCGGATTATTCCAAAGGTAATCCCTTCAACATACCGCGTACCAATAAAAAGATTGTTGGACTAATAAAGGACGAATGTAATGGTCGAGTTATGTTGGAATTCGTCGGACTGACGAATGTAATAAAATACTGTAAAATGTACAGTGTCCAAGTCCAAGGACAAAAACCAATAAAAAAGGCCAAAGGTGTCAAGAGCTCTGTGCTAAAAACAACTGGTACTTCGAAGACTATATCAAATGTTTACGCGAAAATATAACTGTAACACGTGAGCAACGTAACATCCGATCCCGTAAACACATACTTCATACTGAAAAAGAGAAAAAAATAGCTCTCAGTGCACATGATGACAAGCGCCATCTTCTAGAAAGCAGCACTGACACTCTACCATGTGGCCATTACATAGTGGTGCTGGAGGCAGCCGCAGAGCAGGCTCTATATCAGGAGACCTTCCGTGAGCAGGAGCTCATTCCAACAGTTGAGCCTCCTATGAACAACAGTCCAGCAGTCGACTTGCACGTAGCCAACTATCTTGCAGTTAGTCATCTTGCAGCTGAACAGCAGCTCCTCGCAGTCGACCAGTACGCAGGAAATTTTCAGTCCTGTTGGGACTCACCTTTGAGTAAGAAACTGAGAATGGAATATAGGTGGGTACCAATATTTCTTTTATGTTTGATTTGAGGATTTCTTCCCATGAAAAAGTGGACTGACTTTACCAAAGATGTTAGTAATATGCTGACCAAATTAAAGATTGTATCGACGAAATTCGGCAAGAAGGTGGTAGCAGAACTGGAGAGTGAGTTTGATGTGTTTCTGTCGAAGAAAGAGCTTGTCGTAGCGTCTTTTGTGTACCGATGACTGCTCTAAAATTGTACGATAATTTTCCAAGTCTGTAGAACAATAATTCTTACTTGGATTTTTCGCTATGAGTAGTTCAAGTAATCCTGAAGTTTTTGGATATTCCACTTCACCTACTTTGAAATTTTTTTCATTAAAGGTAATCGGTAACATACCAATGAAAAATTCATAATTCTCTTTTCGTACGCCGTAAATCTTATCTAGATATTGAGCTTGATTAAGTATAAGCCGTTAAATATATAAATCATCAGTGGCAGCAATCTTGTCCTCTTCATTACCTGCTGTTTCGAAAGATGTTTCACGTACATTTTCAACATCTGTATTATTCAAGTCGGTACTTTTATCAAGTTGATCAATACTAGCATCTTTTTCTTGCAAAGAATTATTCGCTGCTTGTATTTCGGCATCTTTTACTGTAATATTTCTTGAATCGATGAGTTTGTGTAGTGGGTATACTATTGATTTAAAAGCATCATTTAAAATCTTCTTGCTAGTTTCTTTTTCAAATTTTAATATTCTGTATTTACGTTGAATCACATCTCGTGCCTTGACGAGTTGTCGAAGTACGGTCTTTTCTTGTTGAAAATCAGCCATGTTATCGCTTCAACGTTTAATTAGAAACTAAGGATTCATTTCTAATTGTAGGTTATATTTATAGCAAAATTATCGAAACCCTTTCGATATCTACCATCATTTATTCCCCTATCTTTATCAATTACTAAAAAACCACGTTTATCATCTCTCCATCATTTAGAACAAAATTCTTTGAACTGTACATATTAGGGTGCAGCGAAAAACCGTCATTTTTGAATTTCCATTCACAATACCTTCAGAACGTTGTCTTCTGACTCCAACAGTAGTTTGCCACCGAAAAATTGAAAAAAAATGTGTTTAACCCCCTCCCCAAGCAAAAAAACGGAAAAATTAGCATTTTTAATAATTATGGAATCACAACTATAAGAAAATAATGATGAAAAAAATTGAAAT
>JAWWEQ010048146.1:0-16077 GCA_035583055.1 Torymus tubicola | reverse complement strand
TTTTTGTATAGAACATTGATTGGGAAAAAGTTTGCATTTTACTTCTAGAATGTAGTCATATTTTTTTATGACCCTTTGAAAGTCTATGATTAGCTGCTTTTCAGTGTACCTTTATCAAAATAAGAAAGTGCTATGTATGAATATTTTTTGTTTGACAAATTTTTTTCTGATTCTGTATTGTAAACCATTCAACATAAGCCCTGAACCAAAATGGGAAACGTCTTCAGAAAAAAGCTATGAATTTTTAAAAGATTTAAAAATAGAGAAAAAACTCTCTTTTTGGCATGACTAGGGATTCAAGTTTACTTATTACTGACTTTCATGTGTTTATTTCACAGAATTTTGTTTTTATGCTTTATTTAATATAGTATGATTATATTTTATACCATAGCTGTAAAATATAATCATAGAAACTATTCATTGCATTAATAATATCAAACCATTGCAGGTAGCACGTATTATATGCTACAGCTTCATACCAAATATATTTTACTTTCTTTTTCTTTTTATTTTAATTTTAACCCGTAACATCAAAATTTATAGCTAATAATTATATAGATTCTACCATAGCTACAGACTCCTTTATACCACCAAATACAGAAACTTTAAATTAATGTATACTGTGAATCTTCTATAATAAGTAAATTATTACTGCTATTGGCTTCCTATACGAAACCCATGAACTAGACTGGCTTCAATGGCAACTTGAATGAAGGAGAAACCTTGAATGGCAACTAAAGAAATAAAACTCGTAAATAATATGAGTGTGCTGTGCACCGTATGCTGCTAAGAAGTATAATAGTGCCTAAATGTGTCATACTAGAAAAAGGTATTTTATATAGGCAGTCTTATGTATTCTAAAGAATTACAAATTTGTTAAAATACATTAAAAATCTTTTTTAATTATAAATTTTATTCATCTACCAGAATGTACTCCAAATCGCCGCTTTTAATTCTGCAGAAATCAATTCTATTGCAATTACCACAATCCTCCTCGTCTCACGCTCTTACTAAAACGAATTTTTTTAACAATTCACATTTTTGCCAATGTTCGCAGGTATATTACAGTCTGCAGAGGGCGAGTAAGGGTATATCGACGATGCCGCAGAGGCCGGTCTCCTCATCAGTCTCTGCACATGGCAAGATCCACCAGCCCGAGGTGGTTACGCGATCCAACCGGATCCAGGAGAGTTGTATATAAAACTAGTTTCATGGACAGCAACTTAAGTAAAAGATTGTAGTTTTTATGAACGCATGTGACTTCGAGAGGTCTGTGAGTGCTATGCGCGTGGATAGACTAGGACACAAGAAGGACTATTCCAATGGGTATCGAATCGAATGTTCGAAAACGCTGCGACAGCAAATGACGTTTTTCCACGGGCAGTCGTGACTTACAAAAGATTATGCTGATAATAAAATAAATCATGGAGACTTAATAGCTGTAATTTCGTCGATTTTTTACATCAGCCAAGCGTAGAAACTATGCTCGACCGACCTAAACGAATTATCGAGCTACTGCCAATCCTGCCGCAAACTAACAATTGAAATTTTTTTATATCGTTGAAATTATTTCAATTTTTAGCTTTTGGCGGGCAATCGATACTTCAAATCAATAGATCTACCATTCTTAACAGAATTCATTTTTACTTTTGAAGTAGTGCATACACATAGTTCGAATCCGACATGAACTTTTTCATGACAAGCCTGTTTTGTAAGACAGTTGAACCTATTAATATACATACAAAATCGGATTATACCCGGAATAAACTTATTATAACAGCCATGTCATTGCCAATCAGAAGTTGACGAAACATTGCCGTTTATTTATATTTATTAATGGAACTTGTATCTTCCACAAGAGTTATTTATCAAGCGAAAGACGAGAAAGGAGTGTACATTTGAAAAAAATGAATTTATTGATCTTGTTTACGTTATAATTTTAAGGAGATTGATATGCATATCAGGGCGATTGCCGCGAATTCGTAATTGGTGTATAATGTTATACTTCAAAGCTACTTAACAAGAGTTTTTCATCGTTAAACTGTACAAAAATAAGAGACAAAAGGGGGCGGTAGTATTAACGATTATTTCTGCGGGGTGGCAATGGGAAGGGGGGGGGGGGATAAATGAACAATCCTACCGTAATCATCAAACAACAGATTACAAAAAATTAATAAAAATTTTTTGACTGGCACACCGACTAAATCGAATTCTTTTGGCTTTCAACGCTATCCTAAATATAAGAAAAATCCAAAACACAAGATGTTGTGGCACGGTTTTTACTGCAGTAACGTTATTTTTTATAAACGCTCTAAAATTACAAAAAAACAAACTTTTCTACAACTTTTAATACAGATTTTCTCTAATTATTACCGCAATCTTTAAAAAATTCAATGTGCAAGGTACGAAACTTTTCAATTAAAATTGCAGTATAAATACCGTATCTTTTGCTGAAATTTTATCGCAAAGGTCGAGACATGACATCATGAATTACGGTTCCATTCTTTATAATAATTTAGTTCGGGAATTTTAGAATAATTTTTCTGGGAAAATTTTTATTCCTGTGTACATTGAAAATAATATAACTTTTTTTTCTTGCAAATAAAAGCCAAACAGAAGCTTATATTCTATAATTTTATTTTTGATATTTTTAAGAATTTGTTAAAACAAAAAAATTATTGTGTTAAAGAAAAGTTAGCCGCCCAAATGATCACGTTTCCAATATTTTATATATTTGAAATAGCCCAAAAACGGGAAAAACCTGGTCTGATAGATCTGCCCCTGAAAAAAATTGTTTATCTTTGTGTCTAGTTGTTTGATGTTTTCTGTAGAGTGGCATAAATAGGTAATCGAATCTTATGCACATCTTCGTTGTCAAAGGCCAAGCAGAGGTACGCTTTGTGTATTTTTTTATTTATTTCTCTTATTTTCTATTGCTTCGATACGTATTATAGGAAAAAGCGTCTCTTTAGTATTAGCGGATGAAAATGTACGGTGGAGTAAAAATGCATATTAACCCCTTAACTGTCAAATTTTTCGTTAATCGTACTACAACTGTCAAATTAAAAAAAATCTGTAACATTCATGAAAATTCGTATACATCCATTTTCGAGGTTTCGAGTCCTTTGACGACATCATGATGAGAATCAAACTTGGTAATCGCATAATCGAGGGTAAAAATTAACATTGTCGAGTATTTTGAATAAAGATCTTCAACGCCGGTTGTCAAGGGGTTAATATCATCTTATTTTCACTGGCTGCACATATTTTCGTTTACTTTACGGTAATTTATATTTTTATTTTGTAAAAATCAATTTAAAATTTGGATAATAAAACCATTAATTAGATTCCCATTACGACGACTAGGATGTTTTCATTTGCTAGTGAATAGAAACGTGCTAGTCTTCGTAAGAGTTATCGAATTGATGCACAACTTTAACTTCATTATATGTTCAGTTGTATTTATATATGTTCTTTTCTTTTAAAGCTTTATAAATGTTAATTTTATCTAATTTATTAAATATAAGTTAATTTGTAATTAGTAATTTATTTATTTTTACATAGTTTCTTATCTACTAGTATAATTATTATAATCATTGTCGGTCCATTGATACTGCTAAGAAGTGTCATTCTGCAAGTTGGGGGAACCGTATATTAAAATATGAACTCAAATCATATCTTAATTATGCTGCCGATCCCTATCCTTTCTAAATTTGCAATTGTACAATTCCTATGTTGATTCCTATCACGTAAATACACACTATCAGTATGACACTCAGCACTGCGACCTCGAGTCAGAATATGCGCAGTTTTCATTAGATTGTAATAGAGTTTCAAAAGGGATTCTAGCCGCAGATTTGCAATATTTTGATTCCATCTCGTTGGTTGCGTTAATTCGACATTGTAATCAGTAGATGTTGCCCGCTGTCCTACAGCTTTCTTTCTCTCTCTCGCTCGCGTTCTATCTTTCTCAATTTCCCTCTGTTTCTCTCTTTTTCACTGTCGTTTTGTCTCCTCTGTCTTTCGGACAAGTGCAGACTTTACGCTAAAGGATTTATCGTTTGATTTTTCAGTTCATGCGTCGCGTGTGCTTGAAACTGATAGACGTTTGGCTAAACCAAAATGGGCGTGGACCCGTGGGTAAAAAGAGGAGAACAAAGTGCTGCGTTGCTTGCATGCACCCTATACACAGAAACAAGGGACTCGTCACAGGGTCATCGCATTCTTCTATTCAGCGCGTGAATTCATTGAAAAACCGCTATCACCGCCACCGTCACCTCGTGCGGTTTACGTAGCGCATTCAATCACTGGTTCCTTTAACAACGCGCGAGCGTGCATTTTAGAGTGGTGTCAATAGTAATGGTGTAATTGGGATAATTATTTTCCGCGTAGGTCATGATGACAGATGGTAGAGAGGTTTCGTAGTGTTGATCCAATAGCGTATAAGCACGCGTATATCGAAATCAGATGCGAATTTCACTGTATTTTGCAGCTATGATCATGTCTGAGACTGTGATGAACAGAGAATACTTTTGACTGGGTTTATTAGTGATTTAATAAGAAATCGAGATATTTTTATATATTCTCGCGTTTATGAATTTATTATTGTAATTATATGTGTCTTTACAAAATTAGATTTTGATTAACTTTGAATTTGTCAGGATGACACCACCTTTACTACGCAAAGGAAATATAGAGAAATCTAAGATATATGCACATTATTTGCTTAGGCCTTTATCTCTCGATATTTTTCGAGTGGAGGGCTCTTAAGTTGAGCGTAGACTGAACTTTTCTCTTCTCCAAGGAAGGTAGAAATAAGGAAAAGAAATAATATGATCAATTTCTTTATATTTATTAATTACCTCTTTCTTTATAGTTTTGACGGCCCTTTCTGGTGATGAAAAACCGTAGATATACAATATATGTTTTCGTACTTTTTACAAGTTAACTTTTATTAATTAATTTTTATTATAAATTCCTTGATTATTTTCGTCGTCACAATCGACTATAATTCTAATAAATTCTCTATTGCGGAGTATAGCGGTCCTCGTTTCTCAAGCGTCGGCAGCTGGCAAGGACGAGCAGCGGTCTCCACCAGAGACTACAGAACTGAACGATGATTGCCTTGCGCCTATGCTATTTAAAGTAAAAATTTAGGTGAACTCCCTCCCACTCTTGACGGAAATTACACAGTTATCGGTGTAGTTAAATTGGTTGATACATTAGGTAAGATTTCGAAGCGGAAACGCGTGACAAGCAGTTTGTGATTTTAAGACTAGAGACGGATGTTCTATTTTATTATGCTACTGCTTGATCTTCGCGTACATTACATATGAGAGTAGCATTTCCCTTTCGGTGATCGCATCGCGTGAGCTCTGTGTTTATAAGAGATATGATGGCGGTGATTTTGGTGTTTAACTAGATTTTTCGAGTATGTGTGTGTTTGCGCTGCGGACGCTACGGAAATGCGGTGCTACCTTTGTGTGTTTACCAGCTATCGCTATATTGTGATTACCGCGTCGTAATTCTTGTAAATATGAGTACACTAGAGGAGCAGATGTTCTCATTCTACTCGTCGTCGATGTATGCTCTCAAGCCCGGGTGTTGCTTGTCTTATGCTGATGCGACGGATATATCCTTGGGAGTAGTGGCCGCGCGGTCTCTACCTGCTGCTTTGATTTCCGGAGAGCTTGACATTATATATAAATATAACAATAAAAGATTTGTACATCACAAGACCGCTGGTTATTTTACTTGATTTTGTTTAGTAGAGAAGTATATTTTAGTGGTGATTTAAAAAGAAGAAACAAAGTGTTTTTTTCCTTGGTCATTTCGACTTGTTTCGATAATCAACGCTGATTACTGAAGTATACATTTCACGATTTCAATGGCATGACTTTCACTACATATGTTAGCCATACAAATGCGTATTTTGAAAAAGTTACTTTTATCCTTTTTACAACTTTTTAAGAGACTACTTGTTTTTAATCGCTTCCTTTTAGTGTAAAGAAATAATTAATATGATACTGCAAATTTTTGTAGTTTACTTGTCAAATACTGTCGAAAAATAAATAATAAAATTTTCTCAGTGCTATAAATAAAGATTAATTAAAGAATTAGTCAATTTCCTCACTTCTGTACACTAGTGAGGATTTTTCTTTGATCTTCCTGATTTGAATATATTATTGCACAATCATAACAATACAAACAATTCAGTTTTATCAGTTTGACATTTGTATACTTTTTACACTACGTGCTAAAGTTCGGTGCATGTCGTAGTCGAAAGGATACACTACTGTACTATTTTCCGTTGTCTCGTGTGCGCTACAGTAGAAGGAATAGCGGCTGCATTGGAAAAAGAGAGCAATCGTGGGTATGAGAGGAAGAAAAAGCTGTAGAGAGCATATATACCGTTTCGCAGCTGCCACTGCTGCTGCAGCCGAGCGATAGCCCCGAGCGAAAACAATCGGCAGAAAAATACGGTCGTCGATATACATTTTCCTATAGAAATCGTTCGACCCGCTGCGCGCGTGTCTCTTTTTCTCGCCACTTTCTTTTTCTTTTGCCGTAACGTGTCGCGCCCGCCGCTGCATTTCCCGACTTATTTATACGCAGCTGCGGTGCCTGTAAACACATATAAATATATATGCGCTTGTGAGCACTAAGAGTGTCTCTGTTTGGCCGACCGCGGGGGCGTTGCACTTATACACGATGTAGCGACTTGGTTACACGCGTACTCTTACTGTTTATACGAAATCATCAGTTTTTTGTACAAAGATTTTATTGTAAATAGACTCTTGGTAGAGTCTGTCTCTCACACAATATTATAAAGAGATAAGCGTATGTTTAGTGTACGTATGTGTGTATGTATGTGTGCGCCTTGACCGACAACATTTGTTAAATCCTATTTGATTCTGATTTGGCCTATGTTAAAATCATAGAAATATCAATTAATAAATTTGATTCCCAAATAGGATTAAACAGGATTTAATAGATTCTTATTTTTAGGGTGTCTTTATATGCGCGTGTGTATTATGTATGTATGTAAGTGTGTGTCAAAAGAAATTGTTTTTCTTTTTATCTACGATAAAGATTCAATGTTCGAATATATTCTTTACCACACATGTTAAAAATTTGAAGCACGTGAGAAAAAGCGCGAATGATATGACCGATGAATCGAATGTGTAAAACGTGTAATATACAACCTTTAAAAAGATATACGAATAAACGGATGAGCGTTTTGTCTGTTTTGCATAATGAGTATTCTCTATTTAGTACCTTACCAATTTCTTCTATAATTTTTTTTCATCTTGTAATTTTAGAGAAAAATTTGCAGGAAAACGGTTGATTTTAATATTTATGTTCATCAAGAATTTACAAGTCATAATATTTTCTGAAATATTTAATATTCTAATGTAAATAATTAATTTCGAAATGTTATATAAATTAGTTATTAAATTAATTAATTGGATAAATTTTACTTTACATACAAAATACAGACACATTATTTTATTTTTCCCTTTAATAAACATTTGGCGTATTTTTTTTATTAATTTTTTCAATTGAAATAGTCATATATAATTTTATTTTTATTTTCGCCAAAGATTAATTATTTATAAAAATGAAGATATTACATTATAGATTTTATTAAAAATAATCAAAGTTTTATTAAAGTTCGATATTTATTTTAATAGTATAAATGCCCCTTTCGAATAATGTGCTAACCAAGTTTTTCCCTATAAAACTTGGAAAAAACATTCAAGTTTTAAGATCATTAAGACTATTTAGAAAATGAAAAGGTAAATATTTATGTTTTAAGATATTTACAGCGTAAAAAAATATTTCATTAAAAAGAGGTCATACCATTTACATTACTAGCAGTTTTAATTGTATATCCGCTACTATAATGTCTATTTCCTTAAGGGTGTTCTATCTGTTGGCAACATAAGTCAAAACAACAGCTGCTTTATAGCTTACACTTTACTAGCACAATGAACAAGTAGGGTCAAGAACCGTAAAATTGAGAACATGATCTTATTTAACTGTACAAGTTATTGATATAATATACGATACCCTTATATAGGTGTCAATATAGGTATATTTGCAGACAGCATTCATTTAATAGTTAAAAAAGTTTTAAGTTGGTCTGATCAATATTAGTATACACGATCCTAGCAAAGACATAAAATATTAGATTACTCATAAAACACTGTGTTAAACTTGCCGAAAAAAATTCTCTTATATATATTTTTATATAACATCTAGCATTTAGAAAAAGTAAGGATATTTTAACAATATTATCTTTCGATGTACTGGATTTCATGAAACTTCGATCAATTACTTAATTACAAAAAGAACTCCCGCGGTAAATTAGTACACCCAATTTTTCTTTATGATTCTTTCTCATTTAAATTTATTCTACATTCTTTTCTTTAATATCTCAATTGTAAAGACGCTAAAGGTGAGGATCTTCCAGATATACGTTTCCCTCTACGTTGATGTTCTATGCTCGTAAGAGTTTAAAAATATCCAAGCGTCACGCATTTAACCGCTTATGCTATGGCGTTAAAGCACTCGCGCGTGCAGGTAGGTGCACAAACTACATCATGTGAACCCTAGAGAGCGCATGTGTGTTGAAATTCCAGCAGCTACGTGATACGAATTCACGCTCGCCTGCCTTTTATCGATTGCAGCCACCTGAGGAGGGTGGTAACAGTGGTCCGATGGACTTGTCTAGTTCATCTTTTTTTCTGCAAGTGGTACTTATCGACGCTTTACGTGATGTTTAGCGATTTTTATTTTCTAAAGTACTTAAAGCCACTAGAGATATTAAATAGTAGGATAGTACTTATAGCAGAGCTGCGGGAACGCTTATTTTGCCAACCTAATTAAGTTTACAGTAAAATCGAGAGCAGAGGGACAATAGATCTCGATTGCCAACACTGTGGATAAAGATGTATTTAAATGTATAAATATTAAAGATTTATTGAGCTAAAGAAAATAAACAGTATGCATAAGCGTAGATGTACAAGAACTGAAGAGAAGTTAGAAAGTGTCACTTTGTTTTTCCTGATAGAGAAAACTTTAAAACAAAAAATGTTTAGAGAAATGTTTTAAGTTATTTACACTAAACTGATCGATTTTGATACATGCTTTGCTGATTGTTCTTTGACTTACCACTTTCTGGTAATTGTGGGTGAGGACGTAGGAAATGGATGACAGTTTGACAGGTTTGAATAAATACAATAAATACAATGTGAAAAAAAATGTAATATTAAGATAGATTTATTTAAGGCATAAAAAACCCCAATTGCAAGTGGGGAAAAAGCTCTAACGCGTAATAAGTATAAATTAAATATAATATAAATATAAAAATAAAGATAAAGATAAATGATTAAGTCGCATTACAAACTCTTTGGTCGAATGTACATTCACCTATTACATTATCGTGTTTTTTGAGAGCGCTCTCTTACCTTCTTAGCAATAATGTCGCACGCATAATTGACTCGATCGATCGGATACTCGTGGGTACCGCAGGAACGGGTGGAAGAGACTCGCCTTTCAACGTGTCCGTCTCGAAGGTGGCCGACGTCTCGGCATTAGGTTATCCACACCTCGAGCACGGGCTGGGCTGTCAGTATGGCTAGCCGCAACTGAGTCTCCCAGGGTAGCTGGGCGCAAGTCACCGCAACGCCTTCCTGCGATCGATGGGTCGTCCACGCGTTGTTCGGGAAATTCCTCACACACGGCACGCATGAACAATTAAGAGAGAAACGAGGGCGTCTTTCACACTCGGACGGCTATACCTATCTAAATCTCTCGCCGATCGTATCGACACACGAGCCCAATCGGTTCTGACGTGACGCTCCCGGTCTTGAGCGCGCCGCTCTTGCCGCCGAGAGGGCCGCGCTCGCAGAGCCGCCGTCGCAGGGCTGTCCGTAAGAGAATATATGGACGGGTCCACGCGCGCAGTTTAAATCAACTGCATAAAATAAGAAAGCAGAGCGCAGAGAGAGAAAAGAACGCGAACACTGATGAAATAGATTAGGTGTGTGCCGTTGTCCTTAATCTCTTGTATACCAAGCTCGATTAGTCAGCACAAATCACTTTTACACTATACCTCCCTTACTTGAGACAAGTCTAGCACCACTAGTAAGTGATTCTTCCTTCGAACGGGGAGGGGGTCTCTAAGATGTACGATTCGATATTCGAAACAACGTTACTTTTAATAACGACGATATCCTTTATTCAATGGTGTAACAATGAAAAGAG
Organism: Torymus tubicola; assembly: GCA_035583055.1. Classification (NCBI taxonomy): domain Eukaryota; kingdom Metazoa; phylum Arthropoda; class Insecta; order Hymenoptera; family Torymidae; genus Torymus; species Torymus tubicola. The sequence goes on along the minus strand of JAWWEQ010048146.1, from coordinate 5,805 downwards.
AAGGGGATCACTTATCACATATATCTACACTATTAAATAATAAAATCTGATTAACAACAACTATAATACTTATTTATCGCCCTTTACTCGGGGTATTTCGTGAACTGCAGTCGGAGGACGACTTCCCCGCCTACACTCTCCTCGCTTACGGTAGTCCTAAAAGAAGTCTGATAATCATCGTTGATACATTCCGCTTCGGAAAAGGAGAAACAGATTTACCTTTGGGAACTAGACTACCTTCTATAGTTTAGAAACGCCTGCGATACTTTGGAGCTTGATTGCATAGACGAATCCGGTGCTTCTCATCTGAGCAATATAAACTCTTCAAAATACAAAAATGATTAGGAATGTGGGTCTTGGCTTTGATTAAAACTGTAGAAAGTATTTTTTGACAAATAATGAGACAGCTGTCTTTGGATTTTTATGAAGTGGTTGAGTTTTGTTGTAATATGCCGATTTGGTAAAAAAAATCATTGGTTATCAAAAATAGAGCAAGAAAATTATCGAAAATTTCTTTTTTTTTTCAAGCATTTAACGGATGGTAATTTAAACAACTTCTTACCAGCGAGCTAATTGTCCCTGTCAGACTCGATGCATTGGTGTTTTATGATGACTATGTTACTAGTCGTCTTGTGGGATCTCAATTGTGGTCTCAATTTCTTAATGAACCACATTAGTACAAAACATTTCTTTTCTGTTGTTGAGTAGTTCTCTTCCGCACTAGTGTAGACTCGGTGGATATAGGCTATCAGGGTTTCTCTGTCTTCAAACTTCCGCGATAAGATCGTCTCAATCGATTTTTAACTGGCATTACACTGAATGGTAAACTCTCGACAGGAATCCGATCTTACTAAAACCGGGGCTTTGATTACGGCTAATTTTAGTTCTTCGCGTGAGTTAGCGAAGTTTAATTAACTTTTCCTGTCAACAAATCAGGAATACTAACCTACCATACCCAGGAAAAATCTCAGTTGTCTCTTCATCTTGAGTGTAGGGTAAGTTAGTATGTACTAAAAGTGTTTTTGGTTTTAGTCTAGTAAGTATTCTAAGTATTTGACTTACGACCAATTGAATTCACATTCCTTCCTGTTAACGTTAGCTACAGGACTATTAATTTGAATAATACAATTTCCAATCACATTTAATGTTCTAAGAATGTTTGTGTAGCCATGATGATATCGTTTATGTAACTGAACACATAAGGTTCCATCTCTTATTCGTCTAAGATATTCACAAGTCTCTTCAAATCAATTTTTGAAATATATATTTGACCCGCTTTGGATTATTCAAGATGAAGTTCCAATCATTTGCAAATCTCCCAATTATCCTAATTATTATTATGCATTTCCTGTACCGCTCCTCACGCTACATGTCACTTTACAGAAGAGCAACACCATGAACGGTGTTCAATAGGTTTGTAATCATTTAGTGCGATATAATGTTCTCTTAAATCGGTGACGAGTTGCTATTCAATGGGCTTCACAGTAAGTCTTTTAACCATTTCCTCAACAGTAATACCAGCTTCCTTTCTTCCTGCACCTCCACCGCCAGGCTTTTAGTTCAACGCGAATCCTCCAAGCCGAAGTCCATCCCGAAAACTATGTTGTAGTCAATGTGACTTACCACTAAAAATATATGTTGCCTCCCTCCTGATTACTCGTGTTCAGATTAATCTTAAGTACTCTTTTGATTTACCGAAGAACCAGTAATCCCTTTCATCTAGTCGGACTTTCCTTCTATTTAGAGTTCAAGATTCTTGAAGAAGTAGGCGTTCTGGTACATTAAAAATGACGTCTGATAGTAAGATTAGTGCTGAAGTACTCCGCATTATGCTCATCGCAAGGTATCGTTCTCGTCGTCATCGTGGGTTTCGATCCAAGATAAGTGAACTTTAGCTGTCTTGGTTTATGTTGAGGGCTAATTACATTATAAAAGTAGAGGCTTGTAGTCCAGAGTGACATTCTACTCATCGTATGACGGCTGCTGGTAAGATAAATTCTGTTAAACTGGGATCTTCCGAATAATCGTAAGAATCATCATCCGATCTCATGATCACTTCCATCTGGTTCACTTAAGGATCCCTTTCTTTTGTTTTAACTCAAGCTACTACCCTATCAAAAAATATCAGGAAATTTTTCACTTGATTTGTCAGCTAATGTATTATCTGGGTGATTTGTCATGCCAAAATGTTCCCAATATTCTGCTCCAGATACTGCAAAAACGTACGTAAATTAAAAGTTAACTTTATTAATAGTTAATAATTTTATACAATTTTTCAAGTTTTACAAATTGTGAAAAAGTCACCTGACATCTCACCTGATATCGAAATTTGCATTTTCGAGGTCAGCTGGGGGAGGGGCGAGATGTTAAACAGTTTAGTAGTTGATTTCAAGTGCTGAAAAAGCTAATTTTTAATTTATGTAAGTTTTCTAACAGCATTTGGAGCAGAATATCGAGTAACATTTCAGCATGACAAATCAGGTGAAAAATTACCTGATATTCCGAAGGGTAACGAACATTTACGACCTCTATTGTTTTTAAGAAGTTACTAACTAGTCTCTTTGCACGTACACACTGACTACCGCACCGACTCAACACTAGTTCGTGCAGGTTGTCTTCTACTTCGGCAGCCGGTTGTCTCATGAAGTTCTGAAACCAGGCTCGCAACTCTAGATCAATACTAATAATTCTAATTCATATTATCCCTAATGTAATTGCTATTTTTCAATTCATCATTGTAATCTATAGGAAATGGACTATTATTAACAACTTTGCTTTTAAAGAACTTATGTTTTATCAATTCGTATGAGGGAAATTAACACGATCGATTGCCCTCTTCCGCATAAGAGCCCGTAATAAAAGTACGAGAAAAGTACGACTGTTAAACTTTTTTTCTATTTTATTTGTTCGGTGACCCTACTCGGGCAAACGCCATGAAAAAGTTTAAGATTTCAGCTTTCGATACAGATTTTTGTTTTTTGATTCTTATATTTTTAAAAAACCACCGGAGCCACCTTAAAATACACACAATTTATACCATTTCGCTGGAAGAAAGGATACCATGTAACGAGCTTTTTCTGATAATCACCTCTTGGCGCCACATTTCTTAGGAAACGCCGGTACCAGCAGAAAGGTATAAGGAAAAACTACTCCTTGAAATTGGATTTAAATAGGTGCCATATATTCAGATACACCTTGTGACGTCATATACGAATCTCGATTTTCCATCCCCCTAGAACTTTCAACTACATTTTATGGTTGGCGGCACTTTTTACGAACAAAATCTATTCCAACTCAAAGATCTGGTTGTACATTAACCAGCATTTTATATTTTAAACTGGTGCCACAAACTAATATTTATTATAATATTAAAAAGTGAAAATGTCTGTCCGTCCGACCGTCCGTCTGTCTGACCACTCGGTCCCCTCTGATTTTTACCTAGTAGAGTAAGTAAAGGGTTAAATAAAGCGTTTAAAAATGGTTAAATAGAATTAAAATAAGGTTGAGAAATACATCAAGAAATGCGTTAAGAAATATCAGTCTGTCCATTTGTCAGTCAGTTCATCCTTTCATCTTCTACCCAATAGTTTATGTGTATAAAGGGTTGAATAAGAAATAATAATTGATATAAAATTTTATAAAAGGAGTAAAAAGATTTTTTAATTACCGAGCGACGTTAGGAGCGAGGTATATATAGATATTAGATTATAATTACAATATTCGTATATATTTTTAGACGAACTTGACAAAAAAACTGACTAGTATAATGATTATAAAAATCATATTATAAGTTACTTAAGCATTCTTCAGTATATGGCTTTAAGACAAAAAAATTTTTTATGGGTTTTTACATTTTTTTATAGTTTTATTTTTTGTTCGATAAAAAAATACATTTATATTCCAAATGCCACAAAAATGTATCTACTATAAAAAATACTGAAAAACAAATCTCTAAAAGTTATTTTATACTGATCTACTTAGACAACTAATGTACTCATAATGTAAACTTCTAAATTACTAATTTACTACTAATATAAGTCTCCTAATCTACTTATAATATAAAATGTAAGCAAAATATGTGACAAACATTTTTTTAACTTCCTAAAATGAAAATCCGTAAATGATCTATGTTAACCAGTTGTGTCGATTATTACATAATTTTATCAGTTTTTCTTAAGCATACTTTTCTTTAAAAATGTGCTCTTATTAAAAAAATGTCTTTAGCGAATACACATCTAAAATTATTTCAGTTATTCTAGTACAGATAACTGAAAATAAAGTCTTCGTTTTCCACAACACGGAATTACGATGGCAAACAATAAGGTATAAGTTACCCTTATCACCTCTAATTAAACTATGACAATCACTAGAATAAGAATGGCACACAGTCAGACCACGTACGTACATACGCACGAGCTGCAAATCCATCTCTAGCGGCACTCCGAACCTCCCGAAAGCGTGCAAAGCGAAGATAGCCCGGAGTACGCGCTCACATACATCGAGTAACCCAGCAGCTCTCACCCTCTCCCCCCCTCCTCTCGCTCTCTCTCTCTCACTCTCGCCATCGCCCACGCGCTTCAGCCTCTCTCACTGTCGCGCGCTAATTCGCGTATTTTCGTTGAATTCTGGCCCGGGCATTACGCTGCTTGCATACGCCGCGTACCCTCGTCTCGAGAGCGATCCTACCCCCATTATTCCATGCTCCGCGAGAGTCTCTGCACCTTTCCCTTCCCTCGCTTCGTCCTGAGGTTGTTAGGGCAATCTCATTCCTCTGAAAGGCCGGACTGCTGCGCGTGCGGGTGCGCATGTGCGCGTTCTCGGAGTCCCGCCAATTTCCTCACATGCAGCAGCCCTGATGTCTTCCATGCGCACGCGTGCAAGAGAAACAGTGACTGAGAGATGAGACAGAGAGGGCTGGAGAGAGGAGGGAAGGGTAATAATGATCGAATCTAGCGAATAACAGATGATTCATCGCTATGGACTCTTCGCGATTATTTGTAGTAGTGCCATCAATCGTAATTAGTGCTGGAAAAAACCCTTTTTTAAGCACAAATGATGTAACACAAAATTTTGATTTTGCCATATCGACAACAATTTCTGGTTTATTTGGTAGAGATACTTTTTACGGGCGGAAAAGAGCGGGTACTTGTGAAGCAAAAGCTACAGAGTTAATATACACGACATTTTATGTAACATGCTTCATTATTCTCTGCAGTCGGATAATTTAATGATTGTAATGGTTATATTTTTAATTGGCTTCTTTTTTTATTTGTTTGAAAAGATTCGTAATAGTATTATCAGAAATAATTTTTTACAATGGATTAATTACTATTTAATTATTTTCTATTGTAAAACTTGTTTCGAACGTTAGGTTTCGATATTATGTCACCATATTGGATTTATACTTTTGTATTTAAGTTTTTTTAACATACATGTAATTGCCAGTTCCATTCTATAAGTGTATTACTTCTGTCACACGGTTTAATCAAATTGTATTGAAAAATTAAATTTCCTATCTTAAGAAAATGATGGAATTGTTGTGAAATCATTTTATTCATGATTTGGTTGGTGAGATCAATGGATTGCTAGGTTAGAAAAACAAAAGTGGCGCGCGAAGCGCGCTTAGAGATGACTAGTATTTCATAAATTTGGGCACCGCCTATACTCTACACATTCACACTCTACACAGGGAGATTATTCTACACAGGCATACTCTACACAGATTTTTTCTACACAGATTTTCTCTACACGCACACACTCTACACAAGCTTTTAGGTGAAAAATTCTAAAGGAGCATACTCTACA
>JAWWEQ010048135.1:0-16078 GCA_035583055.1 Torymus tubicola | reverse complement strand
TTTTTCGGTGGCTATACCTTCGATCGGTTTTTTTCTGCGTGAATTTTAATGTTTCATTTGGAGTTATGTGAATGACAATGTACACATACGGCTTTGAAAATATTTTCATTGAAAAACTAAGAAAATTTTACAAAAAAAAGGTATTTTTCGTGAAAAATGCTTCCCTGAGGAGTTAGAAATTAATCAAAATCGGACAAAAATGCAAAAAATGCTAAAATCATCAAATTTGACCCTCTGCCACTAAAAAAATCGAAGTGAAAAAATCTGAAAAAATTCAGGATAACATATGGAATGGTTACGAAGCGATTTAGGTGATTTTAAAAAAAAAAAAAATTTTGACCTCTCGATTCACCTGAGAACAGTCCATATATATACAAAACTAACAGCAGCCGAACGGTGACACGAGGGCTACGGCGACTCAGCTGTGTCCGCGCGCTCTCTCCTCGTGAAGCAGAGCGCAGTAGCGCAGTAGCACTAAATTTTTTTGATAGCATTTGACATCAAGTAGAGGCACAAAAAGTTTTCACTAGATTCACCCCAGAAATTCCCTGCAAGCTAAAGGAAAAAAAATTTATAATTGATTTTGCGGTCACTAATTTCGCCCCTTGATTAATCGAATATGAAAGCATCTTTCACCACGAAACTTTTACCGATAGTATGTATGTAAAAAGTACTTTCAGATGAATCCCTCAAATGTCATATTTACGTCTGCATTAATATAATATGAGCTTAGATCCTACCCTTAACTCTAGCCTGCGAATAGCTACAAGTGCTTTCAAAACTAGCCCAATCTATAGCTTAATTAATGAGAGTAGCGTACTACCACTATGTTTAAGGAGAGAAAAATAACGTTCAATTATGTACTAAAACTAAATGTTTTTAAGAGTTTAAAAGTATATAGATAGTAATATAAGATGTGAACTTATGCACCCATCGCTTAGTTGTATATACACACATCGTGACGATATATATACGTATATAGCTCTACCAAAAATATCAGCCGTTTATCAGCTTAATCAATCACCTTTTTCGCATGGTATATACGCAAACCGAAAGATAAGTATATAGATATATAGAATATACAGAAGTATAGACGCGTGTTCAACTCTGCTGCTTCCTCTTAATCGCATTTTTATTTCTCCTCTTAATATATAAATTCATCGCGTCAAAGTCGGAAAGAACTAGCTGCTATATGTATTCATGCTGGCGCGGGCGACGACGTGCATGCGTAAACTATTGTGTATAGATATATGGCACGTTTCACGTGAACCAATCCGCTGAAAAAATTAAAACTGCTGAAAATTTTTTAAATGACAGCTTCCCTCACCAATATGAAAATCCTGAAATTTCTAAGCCATACATGCATAAATAAAAATCTGAGATTTTTTTGAAAAATGTGATTTTTTAATAATTTTGGTTAAATATCAACATTTGACATTTTTTATCTCAGAAACTTGAAACTTTTTGTATAGCATATTGTATGGGAAAAAGTTTGCGTTTAGCAATTAGAAAAAAATGGTATTTTTTTTAGATCTTAATTTACAAGTGTCTGATTGGTCAATATGTGGTGTACAACTTTATGAACCAATATTAGCAGTGCGACAAGGAAAATTTTTTTCTATTTCTTTTATTAAAAGTTTACAGTAAGATCTTTAAAATAAGCCCAGAACCATTTGTTGCAGAGTATAAAGTCAAGTATAATATCAAGTATAAATGATAGGACAAGTTTTTATATACGGTCGGCTTAGGAAGGGATAATAATAATGGACTAAAAGTATGTTTCTGGAATGTGTCGGGAGCAAGGAATAAGTGTCCAGAAGTATGAAAATTTATAAGTGAATGTGATATTGTAGGAATGATAGAAAAGGATGGAATCAAATGAAAAAATACTTGGCAAAGGAGTTTAATTGGAAATGCGAGCCAGCGGCAAGAGAAAAAAAGAAAGGTAGGGCAATAGGTGGAATAATAACTGGAATTAGAAAGGAAATAAAAGAAGAAGAAAGTGCAATAAATAGTAAAAATGTAATGGAAAGAAAAGTAATAATAAACGAGGAAACATGGAGGATATTCACTGTTTATTGTAAAGGTAATGAAGATGTAAAAAGTCTAAATAAATTAATAGGGGAAATAGAGGAAGGAAATTTGTTGGTAGGTCGGGATTTTAGCGCAAGGGCGGGAATAGAAGGCGGTATAATTGACATGAGCAAGAAAGATAGATATACAAGAAAATCTAAGGACAAAATGATAAATAGAGAAGGGAGAACATCTACAAGAGATAAGTGAAAGAGGTTAGATAATTCTGAACGGTTGTGAAGAAGTGCAAGAGCAAGGTGAATTGACTTATATAGGTGAACAAGGAACTTCTATAATAGTCTACGTTATTGCAAATAGTGAAGCATGCTGTAAAGTGAAAAATTTAAAGGTAGAAAATAGAAGTGAATCAGATCACCTACCATTAGGCTATGATTGAAGGTGAAATAGAAAAGAGAGAAATGAATGAAAAGGTAACTACAGTAAAGATAAGTGACTGGTCAACAGAGGGAATTGAGCACTTCCACAACAATATGAAAGAATTTACGATAAAATGGAAAAAAACGCCATATGGGAAGAAATGAAGGATCAGATAAATAAAGCAAAAAAAGTGATAGTGAAGAATAAAAGAATATAGAAATTAGGTCAAAGGATATGGCACAACGACGAATGAAATGATAGCAAAAGATTGGTAACAAAAAAACTAAGAGAATTTAAAAATGGACTAGTTACAAGAAATGATTATTTAGAAGAAAGAAAAAGGTATAAAGAGTGGTGTAAAATAAAGAAGCAAGAGCACGAAAAAGAGGAAGAAGAGAAAATAAAAAATATCAAGACAGAATTAGAAGTATGGAATTATAGATAAAAGAAGAAAAAAAAGAGAAGGACTACAAGAGGGAATTCCTTTGGAAAAATGGGAGAAGCATTTTATGGAAAGTCTAGAGGAACAAAAATAAAAGTAGTTAATGATTTTAAGATTGAAAAGATTAATAGAGAAGAGGAAGAAGGAGTAACCGAAGAAGAGGATGATATCAAAGATGTAGAATTCGCGAAGCAGATAGCAAAGCTGAAGAAAAGGAAAGCGGTAGGCGAAGACGTTATTGAGAATGAAGCGTGGATACATGCAATGCATGAGATAGCGGAAGCGTTTAAAAACAATGGTTAGGTTAATATGAAAGGAAGGAGGGGTTATAGAAGATTGGAAAGTAGATATAATAAGTCCAGTATTTAAGGAGGGGGATAAAAGTGATATTAGAAATTATAGGGTCATCACAATTATGGACATAGTAGTTGGAATTAATCATAGTATTTCAATTCAAATGCATATTAAGTAGTATTTTCAAGAAATGAAGATGTAGAAACAATAGAAAATAAATTCAAGGAGTAGTTGCTGCTGAATCAGACAAGTAATTTTTGACAACAACATTTTTAGAATACAAGTTTTAATATACGAGAAAATGATACTTTGTGTTTATTTTTCTTTCACAGTTCAGAATAATTAATGCAGTCCTGGATGACAAAAGATGCATGAAGCAAAAGTAATGCTGTGTGAAGTGAGAATATAGTTTACGTATACATCAAATAAAATCAAGAATACATAAAGAAATGTCAATGATGGATAAAGAAGCATTGGCAGTATTTTTTTTACAAAGAAAGATTGAAATTATTACAGTGAATATTACAGTAGCTTAAAGGAAAGGGATAGAGTGGCTGGAGGAAATAGAGAAGAATAGGGGGATGAAGCAGTTCTCGGAGGCGATACGGATTAATAAGCGGAAAAGGGCGAAAATGGAGACAGAAATCACAAAAGAGCAGTGGAAGAACCATTTCAGGGGTCAGTACGTATTGAAGGAGCAAAGGAAAGGAGGGAGAGAGCGCAGGCGGAAGGAGAGGAAGTAAAAAAAGGACAGAAATCACGGTAGAGAAAGTGGAGTAAATGATTAGGAAGCTCAAGAAAAAGAAGGCAGCGGGGCAGGATCAGATAATGAATGAGGCGTGGAAATACGGGGAGATAGAGCTGAAAAAAAATCTAACGAAAGCTTTGAATGAGATATGGAACGGAGGAGAGATGCCGAGAGAGTGGAAGACGGGAACGATAAGGCCGATCTTTAAGAAAGGTGACAGGATCGAGGTTGGAAATTACAGGGGCATAACCCTAATGGATACGGGATATAAAATCTACGCGGATATAGTGAGGAGGAGACTGGAAAAAGAACTAGAGGAGAAAGAGCTACTGGACAACACCCAAAAGCGATTCAAAAAAGATAAAGGTGCAGGGGAAGCAATCTACATACTGAGAGAGGTGATTAGGGGTGGAATTGGTAAGGAAAGGGAGAAGGTATTTGTGTGCTTCGTGGATATGAAGGCAGTGTTCGACAGAATGAAGAGGAAAGAGATCTGGAAGAAACTGGAGAAGAAAGAAGTGGACAGAGACTTGATACATAGGGTACAGAAGTTGTTCGAGGGCACGAGAGCTAGAGTGCACTGAAAAAAATTTGGCACTCCAGGTGACTTGATACGTATATACGCTGTGCCGAAAGTAGAGTCAAATCTTACACCGTGATTCAGCACATCTCCTACCCCGTACTGGCACAGCAACTGTCCTGTAAACGCGTCACGTATGTCCCTCTATGGGTAAAAGCTAACATAGCGGGACAAGCACTGTGGCAAAAGTGAGAGGTCCGACGCACGTAGTAAAGAGGGCGTTGACGAACTGTGATGAAAACTGCGATGAAAACTGTGATGAATTCGGGATCCGGGAAGGGGTAAGACAGGGCTGCCCTCTAAGCCCCACTGTAGTCAACGTGCCGGTGGCGGACCTTGAGGAGGATATGGAAAAGGTGCAGGGAAGCGGAGCTTGGATAGGCAGGAAGAGAAGAATAAAGTCCATATTGTATGCCGACGATATTGCACTGATAGCGGAGGAGGAAGAAATTATGAAAGAAATGCTGAGGAAACTAGAAAGGTGGGGAAAGCGGAAGGACCTGGAGCTGAATGCAAGTAAAACAAAGATAATAATGTTTAGAAAAGGAGGAGGAAGAAGGAAGGAGGTAAAGATCAGTTGGGATGGGGAGGAGTTGGAAATGGTGAAAAGGTTCGACTACCTTGGGTTTACCATGAAGGGGAATAACTCAGACTCGGAGCATATAAGGAAGATCAAAGGTAAAGCGAACGGGACAATAAGTAGAATTTGGAGCCTCGCAGAACGGAAGTTCAAGAATACATGGGATTTAAGGATGAGGCTGTTCGAGGTCATGGTCAAGGGAGTAATTCTATATGGAGCGGAAAACTAGGGATGGATGGAATGGAGGGGATGGAAGGAAATCGAAGGGATATAGATGAAGTATGTAAGATGGACGTTAAAGCTAAATAGGACTACGCCGTGGCACACAATAAGAAAGGATACCGAAATTAGGAAGATTGCGATGGATGCGGCAGGAAGGGCGATGAAGTTTGAAGAAAAACTGGGCGGGGCCAAAGAGAACTCGGTAGAGAGAATAAATTGGGAACAAGCATGCAGAGACGAGGAAGAGACATGGGAGAAGAAAGATAGGAATGAAGTTGCTGGAAAGTACGGGCACGTCGATAAAAGAGTGGAATGATTGTGTGAAAATAGGTTGGGATAAGAGGGCGGAGATAATAATGCGAAGAGACGAAATATATAGAGAAGAAACGGATAAGGAGGTGCAAAAATCGTCATACGCAAAGAAGGCAGAGGAAATAATAGGAAAGAATGGTAGAGTGTATGGGGGAGAAGCGGTGTAGAACGCGAGAAATGGTCTCGAAGTATTAGGAAGGTTTAGGTTGAGAAACGAAGCAAGAAACAACGAATACTGGAGAAGCGATGAGCAGAGATTATGCAGAATGTGCAAGGAGGAGCCGGAGACGATGAAGGATGGATTATGTGATCAAGGGGAAGAAGGAGTGGGACTCAAAATCGTAACTGAGAGGAGACAGAGTAAGTGTGTGAGGCTAAATGAGTTCATATTGAAGAGGAAAAGAGGGGAAGCGGAATGATGTAGAGGAACCTTAAGGTGAAACTATAGAGTCAAAAAAATAGAAGTTACGAAAGGTGGCAGAGTGGAAAGACATGCAGGATAAAGGTGGGGGTAGCAGTCGACAGAGAAGAAAACCGAGAGAGAGATAGAAATGTGATGAGTAACGTACAAAGGCAGGAGAAACAAGAGTCGAGCGTAAGACAGGAATAAGAAAAGGAAAAAAGGAAAATGGAAGGTAAAATGAGAGAAAATCAAAAGAGAATTTCCGACCTCAGAAGGAAAGTGAGGAAGCTCGAGGAGGAGCTGGAAAGGATGAAAAAGGAAGGATCAAAGAAAGAAAGGGATTGGAAGGCGATGGAGGAAGTGTTGCAGGAGAAAGCTAGAAAGGAGAGGAGAAGGATGAAGGAGAGGCTGCTGTGGATTCAAGAAAAGATGACCGGTGGAAAAAGGAGAAGAACTAGGGATAGCGAGAGCGGGTGGAGCGGATGGAAGAATGAAGACTCGGGGGCAGAGGAGAATAAGGGAAGTGGAAAAAGAGTGAAGAGCGAAGTGAAAGTAAAGGCGGATACCAGAAAGAACATAGGCCCAGAGAGTTGGAGGAGTGAAAGGGTCCTCCGAGGACATAGTGGAGAAGCATAGGAGGAAGGTGCTGATGATCAAGAAAGGAAGGAATTGGGAGAAGAATGGAAATTTAAGGAAGTGGAGAGAACTAAAGACGATCAGTGGTACAAGGTGTGGTGTGAGGGTAGTGACACAAAGGCGAGGATATGGAAAGCCAGAAGGAGATGGGAGGAGAAGGAGATACTGGTAGTGGAGGAGTGGAGATCAGTCGCAGAGAGAAGAGGAAGGGCTAGGGCGATAGAGGAGATGAAAGAGTTGGCGAGGAAAGCGGGGTTCAAGGATTGAGGTAATTGAGAACGGTTGGAAAGAAAAGGAAGAGAGTGAGGAGACCGAGAGCGACAAGAGAGAATGGAAGGACGGTTAGGAGTGAAGAAGAGGACTGAGGAGAAGCTGTAAGAAGCAGTAAGGTGGCAGGATTTAGAAGCGCGATAGAAGCGGAGTGAAGAGTGAATTAATTATTACTATTAAGTTTACATAGCAGTAATAGGACTAGTTAAGTTTGATTCTACTTTTCCTTTTGTTAAGTTAAGTTTTTCATTATATGTATAGATTTATGTAAATTTAAGTTTTCATGGAATGGAATTATTATTCTGTTATTATTTTTTTTATTATTTTCCTTAGAGTATAGGTTACTATTATTACTACAGATGTAGGTATTAACTAGAAATTTAAACAGAGACGGATAGAGCCAAGAGGCTTGAAATATATAACATGTAACCATTTGGTTAATAAAGCATTATTATTAGTATTACAGCAGCTTAAGTACAAGCTAAGTGAATCGAAACCAATATTTGAGATTATTTATTAGCATAAAGAATACAGCTGATTAAGTAAGCTCAGTGATACGAAGCCAAGATTCAACATTACGTGTATCGTGCAGTTATTCATTGAATAATATTTTCAATTTCAAGCTGAAAGAAAATTTTTCCGCAAGTGAATAATTTCTAATATGTTTGAAACAAAATTTTATGAAATTGTGAATTTGTGGCCTAAAAAAACTAAATAATAGTCAAGAGTATATAAGCAGGACTCTTGTTATTTAAGATTTTATGTTGAAGGAGTTGGAATAGAAACTTATGCTGAAAAGTGTCAACTTTTGATGAAGATAAGTAAGTGGACTAGTATAACGGACAGCATGATGGGAGATAGTTATGGTACTAATATAACAATGTTAACAAAACATGATTTTATAGTATAACAGAAATGTGAAGTGATATTGTAAGTTTAATGGTACCACATAAGCGTATGTGTAACACAAGTTGCATAAGTCTGAATCGGCTATGGAGGTATTTATATGCTATATTATCAGTATTTTACATTATTTCAAAAAAACATAATTTTCTTGCTCTGCAACAAATGGTTCTGGGCTTATTTCAAAGATCTTACTGTAAACTTTTAATAAAAATAATAGAGAAATTATCCTTGTCGCACTGCTGATATTGATTCATAAAGTTGTACCAGATATTGACCAATCAGGCACTTGCTTAGTTAAGTTTAGTTAAGTTAAGATCTAAAAAAATACCATTTTTTTCTAATAACTAAATGCAAACTTTTTTCCATACAATATGCTATACAAAAAGTTTTAAGTTTCTGAGATAAAAAATGTCAAATGTTTATATTTAACCAAAATTATTAAAAAATCACATTTTTCAAAAAACTCAGATTTTTATTTGTGCATGTATGGCTTAGCAAATTCAGGATTTTTATATTGGTGAGGGAATATATTTTTATTGGGAAGCTGCCATTTAAAAAATTTTCAGCAATTTTAATTTATTCAGCGGATTGGTTCACGTGAACGTCTCATATATATAAATATACACACACAAACAAACCAGCAGCCGAACGCTGACATGAGGGCTACGGGGACTCAGCTGTGTCCGCCCGCGCTCTCTCCTCGTGAAGCAGAGCGCAGTAGCGCAGTAGCACTAAATTTTTTGATAGCATTTGACATCAAGTAGAGGCACAAAAAGTTTTCAATAGATTCCCTCCAGAAATTCCCTGTAGGCTGAAGGAAAAAAATTTATAATTGATTTTGCGGTCAATAATTTCGACCCTCGATTAATCGAATACGAAAGCATCTTTCACCAAGAAAATTTTTAAAGATAGAATGTATGTAAAAAGTACTTTTAGATAAATCCCTCCTTAAATCATTTTTAAAATTGTTTGACTAATATATTTTTTCAATTCTTTACTAAAACTTTGACTTAATTTTTTTTGTTGAAAGAAAAGGATATGAACTATCAAATGCGATGTCAGATTTAATGTCACCTTTAAGGGAAGAGGGTACTGAAACATTAAAAACTTTTATGTTATAAAATATATAATTGTTCTTTCAAGAACTTATTAGATGCATAAAAAGTAGCTTTCTGTAAATTCTGAAGCCAATTAGTCCATTTATTAGAGAAATATTATTTAATATATCTTTTAAATAAGTCTTCATTTGAAATCACTTCTGCGCAACACATTTGGTTCAATCTTTCTGGATCTTGCAGAGACATCAAATAACTACAAAAACTATAATTTCAAGCCAGCATTTGTTTGTAGTTATGAATTTAAATGTATCTAGTAATATGCCACAACCCTTACGAAGAAAGATTTTAGAATCTTAAAAGATATGCTTTAATAAAACAATGGTTTTAAATAAAAAAAATATCGCTAAAATTTCAGTACCTTGATTAAGGAGCATTATATTTAATAATACAAATTTTTAATATGTATGAAGCACAGCATGACCGTCAGAACCTCAATTGAATATACAGGGTGTTAGAAAAGTATGGGAAGGGTTGTATATTTCCTCAGGAAAAGTATTATTCAAAAAGCTCAAGGTCATTTCCGAAATAATTTTCAACGAAGAATACAATGGGGACCTTCAATTTGACCTTGAACTTGACCTTAAAGCTCATTTCAAGGTGAACTTTGTTTATCTAATTAGAAACATCCTTTTTGACACCGGCAATCGAAATGACCTTAGTGACCGTCAAGGTCAAACAATAATTATGACTAAGTACCTATCTGAACGCCGTTGAATTCCTCGTTGAAAATTACCTTTCCGGAGGAAATGTACAGCCGTTCCCATACTTTTCTAACACCCTGTATATTTGAATATAAATCTGTCACTGAAGCTAATGCATTAAGATAACAGTTTTTCTTGATATCCATTAATTATATAGAAAACTAGAGGGGCTGTGCCCCCTGCGTGTCTCGCTATACTCGATACGCCTGTTAGGATCGACGGGAAGATAAGTAATCAGGGCACTTTATTTATATGGAGATAAACAATAAGAGTGAGGTTTATTTAATATTACAATAATGATTTGGCTAGTGGACACTTAGAATACTTATTACATTATCCTTGCCGACTCGCGTGCATTGCATAGACCGAGAGCTCCTCTTTTACACTCCTTTCTCCAGGTTCACTCGCACATACTCGCTCAGCTAGGCGTTTTGGAACGGAGATTTACCCATGTACTTTAATACACCTCCTTAAATCTATGCCTCAAAAAAATTAAAAGATAATTAATTTTACTTTCATTAATTTGAACAATTTTCCAGTATTAATTTAAACGATTCTCAAAACTTGTCTAAAATTTTCGAATTTATTTTTCCCCAGAGCCTTCGTTAAAATATCCGCAAGGTTATTTTCTGACTCGACTTTGATAATTTTAATAATTCCTTTCTCGCAACACTCATTGATAAAGTAAGGATGTACCTCGATGTACTTTGAATTTTTTTGTCAGATTCCCAAACTTAGCGATAGCAATGGCTCCAGAGTTATCTTCGTAAAACTTTACTGGTTTATGTAATTTTATTTTAAAGTCTTTCAATAAATCTATAACTACCCTGATCTCACTGACTGAGTTAGACAAGGCTACGTATTCAGTTGCAGTCGAGGATTTGGTTACACTACCTTGTTTCCTTGATTTCCAGTAAATAACATTTCCAAAAATTCTAACTACATAACTAGTTGTAGATTTTCTGTCTATCTTATCTCCTGCCCAATCAGCATCAACGAAACTATCAATAATATCTGCGTCTAAACTTCTTTGGTAGGTTAATTTTATGTCTCTCGTCAGATATAAATATTTTAAGATTCTTAACGCGTATTTATAGTGCGATTCATCATAACAATTCTGAAAACGACTCATATAATTTACACTGTAACTTATATCTAATCTTGTACTCTCACTTACGTATAATAAAGCTCCGATCAAATTTCTATAGTTGAAACTAGTTGACGCTGACTGCGCGGGCTGTATACTCAAATTTTGCTCCATAGGTGTACTATCCAATTTCGATTCGGTTATATTATATTTTCTTACAAGTGACTCAATATAATCTTTCTGGTCTAAGGTCATTCTATCTTTCTTGCGATTATATTTAATATTTATTCCCAAATACGTTTCTATTTCACACAAATCCTTCATACAAAATTTTTCAGATAATTTATTTTTTATTCCATTCAATCTTTCTTTATTGTTTCCGCAAATTAACAGATCATCAACAAATAGAATTCAATAAATTACATCATCTTTCTCATAGTTTATGTATAAACAGTAATCACTCTAGCTTCTCTCAAAGCCTAATTTTTTATATAATTACCAAAACACTCGTACCAAGCTCTTGGGCTCTCTCTCAATCCGCATTTCCAGCACTTCTGTCTGTTGAAAACCTCTCACCACGAGTCTCACTTTCTTTCTATTATCAGATTTATTTGTGAACACCCATTTTAAATCTAATACTTTCACATTTTTGGGTTTCTCAACTAACTCCTAAGTTTTATTTTTTATTAAACAATTTATCTCCCTCTCCATTGCTTCCTTCCATAAATCATACTCATTGTTGTTCAATACATCATTATAACTTGACGGGCTATCTGCACTTACTACATTTACATAAATGCACCTTGTGTCCACTAAACTAGCACTATGAAAATTAGGCCTTTTCTTTTCTCTTTCCGACCTTCTTACACATTTTTTATTTTCTTATGATTCTTCACGAAAATTTTGTTGCTCTTTCCTATTTCTAATTTTTCCAATTTCTTTATCCTCATTTAGATTTTCATTTTACAAAATTCTCGTTTTCATGATTTTCTATAAACACGTCCGATTCAGAGTTCTGACTTTCACTATCTAGAGTACATTCACTTTCATTATAAGGACTTTCATTATCGTTGCCACTAAATACAACTAAATTTTTACAATCTTCCGCTATATCAAAATGTCGTACTACACTGATTCTACCGTTCAACAAAACTCTGTATCAGACATTTTCATACCCTAACAAAATTCCTAGGTCTGCTTTTCTATCCCATTTTGACTATCTCTTTTTCTCGGGACCTCTAACATTACTGCTAAACAATTCCAAATTACTCAAATCCCGTCTTTTACCAAAAAATATTTCAAAGGCTGTTTCATTTTCAATAGTACTTTTGTAAAAGTTCTGTTTTTCAAATAAGTCGCGGTTCTAATTATTTCTGTCCAGTATCTAATACTTAAATTTGCTTCATATAAAACATCTGACAGAATTCATAATAGATCTATTAAATTTTTCTGCAACACCGTTTAATTCATGTACATAAGGTGGGCATGGATCAATAGTTATTGCCTTCTCATTTGCTAACTCATAAACAAATTTATTTAAATATTCTCTCCCATTATCGCATCTAAATTTCTTTATCTTTTTTCTAGTTAAATTTCCAACCTTATTTATATAATTCTTCAAACAATCATATACCTCATTCTTCGATTTAATTGTATAAATGATAGCTAGCTTGCTATAATCATCAATCAGACTAAA
The DNA here is from genome assembly GCA_035583055.1 of Torymus tubicola. Taxonomy (NCBI): domain Eukaryota; kingdom Metazoa; phylum Arthropoda; class Insecta; order Hymenoptera; family Torymidae; genus Torymus; species Torymus tubicola. The sequence goes on along the minus strand of JAWWEQ010048135.1, from coordinate 3,632 downwards.
AAAATATTTTGAGCCGTCAAAACCTGTGGTTTTATGTGGTCTATTTAAATCCGAGTGGACTAACTCTAAGATTTGTCTTGCTCTTGTTCTATTATTTTTAAATGGTAAATTTTGCATTTTAATTTTCAAACATGTACCACATTTTAAATCAATTGACTCTAAATGGCTTGGTAAACCGTCTACTAATGTATTTTTGTACATGTGATCTAAATAGTTTAAGTTTATATGACCTAGTACTCTATGAAATTTTTCTTTCACAGTCATTTTGCTAGTCTCTCTCTCCGTATTATAATTCTCTTTCTCACCAATAAAGCTACTCATTTTATAAAGCCCATTTTCTTTATTTGCAATTCCAATTAGAATATCATTTTTATCATAAATTTTTTCCGTTTGATTAATAGAAATGATTTTATTTTGATCAGTAACCCTAGCAAAACTAATTAAATTCTTATCGATATTTTTCACATAGAATACATTGGATATTGTTATTATGACTCTCCTTTCATCCACCATGAAATACGTATAAACTTTACCAACTTTAGTACCTCTCAAAATTCTGCCATCACCTTTAACGTTAATAGGATTTTTTAAAATCAAAAAACTCACTAAAATAGGAATCATCATCAATCTATTCTTTTCGTATTACAATTATAAATTTCAACCTCTCTTTCAATATAATCATTACGCACGATTTGCGTCAAAAACGAGCCTTTAACTTCACGTTGTTCGCCGTAGCTATATCTGGCGTCGTGTTCTTCAGTCTTGTATTTGTCGCAGCGCTGCTGCCAGCCTCTGCCTCTACTGCCATAGCCTCGTCGCGTATAACCTCTGCTAGCTAAGCCCTCGCATCGACTGCTGTTGTTGCTATCGCTCACCTCCTTACCTGTGCGCTCCAGCTCCGTTCGGTCTGTTTCTACCAACTCCTTTTCGCCATGGATTTCTACAATCTCTTATCCTATGGCCTGGCATGCCACAGTCAAAACAAGATGTATCTTTGTTATTTTCAACTTTAAACACACTAGTTTTCTTTTTACTAGAGTCACCTTTCATAGCATCAATTAAATCGCGTATGTAGCTTAGCGAGTCCGGCAGTGTTCTAAGCATGTAGTTTAATTTTTCTTCATTATTGACTTTGCCACCAGCGCTTTTCAAATCATTAATTGTCTTCTCAAAATTTGTGAAGAATGTATTCGAGTCTTCATAATCTTTTAATTTCAATTTATCCAGCTTATTTCTAATGCATATTGATATCGCTGTCGACTCCTTCAAATAAAGCTGATCGAACTTCTTCATTATTCCAACCGCTGAGTCCTCATCACCAACAAACTCCAGTTGATCGTTGGTTATACTACCATAAATGTAGTTCATTGCAGGATAGGTGGGAAGATAAGTCATCAGAGCACTTTATTTATATGGAGATAAACTATAAGAGTGAAGTTTGTTTAATATTACAATAATCATTTGGCTCGTCGCCACTTAGAATACTCATTATATTGTCCTTGCCGACTCGCGTACATTGCACAGACCGAGAGCTCCCATTTCCACTCTTTTCTATTCTGAGCGCGCGGATTCACTCACACAGACTCGCTCAGCTAGGCGTTTTGGAGCGGAGATTTACCCACGTAATCTAATAACGCCAACCCCCCCGCTCCTAGCTTCGCTCGTCTCATGAAAAAACTTCATTTTTACATTATAGGCACGACCGCATTACTCAAGAGTGCCATACGATTTCGTTAGTATGCTAATTTTTTTGTTAATTTAAAAATTAATTATTTTTTTTATATCTGTGTGTAAAAAAGTTAATATTTCTGTGGATTTTAGATATTTCAAATCCTTTTTACAAGTAAAGTTGCAGGAAATCAATTTTATATCAGCATGTTAGAAAGTAAAAAGTTTTATTTTGATTACACCCACGTATTTTGTACCTATATCAATTTTAAAATCAAATCCTAATAAGTCAGAGCGAAAAATCGTCTATTTTTATCAATTTTGAATATTTAAAATTGCGTTTACGGATTAAACTTTTACAAGAAAATGTTTGTTTTTTATTTTCGTGTTAAAGCTAATTCTCTTGTATGAGAGCAAAACACGATAATTTTCAGTAATTTTAATTTTTAGAAAAATAAATAAATAATTAAATAACGCATAAAAATTGAATTGATCCTTTTAAATTCTTATATCATATAAAATTTAAAATAAAAACCGACCAGATTCGTACAATTTTCCGACAGTTAATATGGAAACTCGATTACACACAAACGAACGAAATTACGTATATTTTGAAATCATTTTTACACATTTATTTTTTTATTTTAAATTAAATTTAAAATTACATAGAAATAGTGATTCTATTTAAAATTAAAGAAGTGTACTGCATGGTCGTTATAAGGCTAGCCGTATAGCTGGCGCGGTTGTCGTCGGCTGTGACTCCGATAGTCGGGCGCCCCTCTCACTTGCCTGATATGTTTACTCATGGTTTCTCGCAGAGTGACCAGGTGGCGATCTTCTATCCTCCTCACCTACACGTACATCACGTCACGTTCTTTAAGAGCAAGTGAGTCACTAAATCGACACCTGGTCACGCTGGTTTCTCTCTCTCCCTCTCTCTCTCTCTCTCTCTCTTGGGTGCGCGCGCGCGCCCATATATACGCGGCGCAAACGGCTATCGATACCGTGTCGACCGGCGCTCAAGCGCGCATGCGTTTCAAAAGCTATATACAACGAAGAAAGTACGTGTATTGAGATGTTATGGTAGCTGCTCTAGAGGGTGTGAGGATTTTCTGTTGCCGACTATAAAGTCCTCTTCCAGTTTAATCTTTAGTTTTCGGTGCTGTGTAGTCACTGTCTGTCTGTCTGTCTGTCTGTCTGTCTATCTGTCTGTCAGATTATTTTTATTTAAGTGAAGGGTTTCAACACATAAGTTTAATTCTTTTTCAAAATTTTTTGAATTTCACGGTAATTTTTTCTGAAAAATTTGATCCATGTAATTTTAAGCGTGGCGAAAATGAATTCGTTATAAATGTCAGTTATTGAATGAATTGGAAATGAGTACGATAAGAATACGTTTTCTTAAAAAGACGCGTGCTCTTTACGACCAAATAAATAACGATCTATTTACGAATACTTTATTCAATCGCGATTGGTTGATAAAACATTAAAATCTGCTGTTGAGTACTATTGAATACTAAAAGAATACTGTCGCTGGCATGTTAAAACTTAATGAACTGAAAACGAACTTATTGTGAATGTCGTACATTGAAAGAATTAGAAAAGGGTTAGATAAGAATAATTTTGCATAAATGCGCGTGAGCTCTTCACGATAAAATAAATAATGAACTGTTAACAATGTGCTGTTAACTCGTAATGAATTCTAAAAGAATACTTTCGTTCACATTTTTAAACTTGATGAATTGAATACTTGTGAACTCTTTTTAAATTCTTTATAAACTGTCGGTGCTGTCTGGGTTAATATTATAGTCCAGGCTATTGTGATTTAATTAAATTTATGGTTGAAGATTTTAGAGAAATTAACATTTTATACCAATTAGTCTTATTAAAACTTATAAGGTAATAGAAGTTATTATATTTCATGTAAATATTACTGAAAAAGGTAAAGTGTGAAGTTTTAAAGT
>JAWWEQ010048114.1:0-16088 GCA_035583055.1 Torymus tubicola | reverse complement strand
CAACAGAAGTTCGGCTAATAGTTTTGGCAGTAGTTGAGCCAATAGTTTAGCCAGTAGTTTAAACTACAGTTTTTTTTGTAAGGGTAACACTTCCGAATTATTTCTCAATCGATAGGTGGCGCGTAACAACACTTTAGTAAAAGAAATCTACTCGGAGAAGTAAGGGTTCAAAACTAAGGACAGCCGGGCGAGAGCCGATGATGATCCGATACTGTTACTTGGAATTTTTTTTATTAATTGAAAATATAAAAAAATAAACTTAATATAATTTCAAATTTAATATCCAATATAGTAAATGAAACTAACCTATACTATCGAAAAACATTATTACCACAATTTTTATTTACTGGATGTTACTATGAAAAGCTATGAAAATCTATAAAAATTTATAAAAATTTTTAAGATGTGAGATAAAGAGAGAAAGAGAAAGAGAGAGAGATCACGCGAATGTAAGTTTATTATAATTGTCATAAACTACTTAAGCTCACGCACAGGAGTATTTAGGGTTACTCTACATTCATGCCATCACGTTCTGCATCGTTCCATTCCATTTAGCTATTCCTATAGCTATTCTTAGTAGAATCACATCAAAAGAAAAAAATACCTGATATATATTAGAGTTTAACTTACGAATAATGTATTAACCATAATGTTTTATCTATATAAATTATTCATAGGAAATTATAATAATACTAATAATAATTATTCACCGAAACTCTGACATTTAGACATTATAATCAATAATTGTTGTTATTTTAAGCCTGCTCGAAATCAAATTAAAAAAAAATTAATAATTAATTAGGAAAATAATGTTTTAAAATTATATTAGTTCCGAAAAGTTGATCGATAAATTTCTTTCTTGATCATTCCAGAACCCGTAAATATGCATTTGCCCATCAATCGCGTCCCAACCGAAATCTGACATCTCGATGTAGATTCTCATCTTGAAATCATTTGTTTTAATCGGGTTAACTGCTAGATCAAGATTGTTTTTCTTTTATTCCAAATCTTTTTAAATTGTCATAGAAACTTTCATTTTTTTAATAGTTTTTTTCTAATAGTTTTTGAGTTTTCGCGTTCTATTTCTACAGCTATACAGGCTAATATATTCTTTTAAATTTTTTCCAAATATAAATCCAATCGTTAGTGCATTTGTCAGAACAGTTTGTTTATTTTCAACGCCAGGCAGTATGGATACCGCTTTTGATTTAGCCTGCTACTCAATCTGCTTATACGCATTATAGTCTAGTAGGTGCTTCCGTACGCACACACTATCTCCAAACTCTACCTTCTAAATCGTGCACGCGACGCTTGAGCGTGTGGACACTATCGCACAAAATCTCGAACTCGAGTTCCGCTAACTCATGTATGGCGACGTGCCCGCGAGTTTTCTCCGTTTGCCAACCACGGGAAAACCCTAGTGCTCGAATTTGACCTCAGAACCCGTGGTTTCCTTGCTCTTGCTCACACCTGGTGGTCGTCGCTTATTCACGCATTCGTTTACTTATACCCCGTTTGTTGCGCTGAACGACTCTCCCGGGTTTTCGTTATACCTTTCTCTCTGCTTTTGCTCAACGACAAAGTCTTGGCAGAAAGTAGTTAGCGAGAACGGCCACCACTAATAGACACTACAAATGGACTGGGCACGCAGCTTTACTCGACAAGTTTCTTCGACCTAGCAACGAGGTCGATGTGTGCATCTCTCAAGAGCGAAATTTTTTGAAATTTCGAAAAGAGAAAGATCTTCATAGTTTCACGCTGGTATTTACTTGTTCCTCCCACTTGAAAACATCGAGGATACAATTTAACAGTGATTAGCAAATTTCTTCTTAGAATCTGTAAACCTTTTTCGCTCAGGAAATTTTTCCAAGTATATGGAAACACGCACCGACAATTGCTGTTCTATCAACATTTTCATCCTTATAGTTTCTCTGGTTTCTTTTCAAAGTACTCAAAATGATAGTCCATAAATCAATAAAAATAACTTACTCGATCTCTTCCAGTCCGGATTTCGCTGGTACAAGAGCACCAGACAGCATTGCTCAAGTTGACGGACGATATATCTATGGCCAGTGACCACAAAAAAGTGGCGTTATTGTTACTTTTTAATTTTAGCAAGACATTCGACACACTATCCTCGTCGAAGCTCTTGCAGTACTCCATTAGTTTTGGTTCTTTAGGATGGCTCTCCTATGAATAAAATCATAATTAAAAGATCACCCCCAGATGGTTAATATAAAAATAACCGAAATTCTGACTAAGTATAAAAACGAATCTTGGTGTTACAAAGGATTTCATCCTGGGCCCCTTGCCATTCTGTTTATACGTCAATGACTTCCATCACATTATACTTATGATGGACAGACAGTGCTGCATATGTTTCTACGCTGATGACCTCCAGACTGATCTTTATACTACCAAAGATAAAATTTTGGAGGACATTAGCACCAAAGCAATCGTCTTTGGATCTAGAAAGAATTTATATAAGAATACTATCAACTCGGTGAACCATGAGTCGCGCTATTACACTTGATAGTAAGCCACTACGGAAATCGCAAGTCAGCCAAATTACTACAAAATTCAATAGAGCTATATAGCTTGCAGATTATTAGGGCATATACCTACCACTCAGACAATCCGAAAACGGCTAGTTGAGATTCTATTTTAACTGCATTTAGACTACTGTTGGGTGGTATACCTAGACGCAACCGAAGAACTGACTTAGATTAAACGTCTAAGCGATGCATGTGAAAGATATATATATCGTCGCTCAGGATTAAAAGGGAGCTATCTCAGCGTCCGCTTCAAAAAGGAGTGAACTCGGCGTCCGCATTAAAAAGGAGTCAACTCGGCGTCCATTTCAAAAAGGAGTCAACTCGGCGTCCGCAGTTCAAAAAAGGAGCCAACTCGGCGACCGCTTCAAAAAGGAGCCATCTCGCACGCGATTTTTTCTCTCGAAATTTAAGATGGCAACACCATTGAATGGGAAAATGTCTCAGACATAAAAAATTAGATGAGAAAGTTTTCGCATATTAATCGCATATTAATATATTTATAGACTGTACATTGATTATAAAATGTGTTATGTATATTTTATGTAAATTTTTTCTTTGTACTATAGCTTATAAAAAGAAACATTTGAGTTTTTTTACCTATAAAAATACATTAGCGGTTTGCTAAGGAAAATTATTTGAATGTTTAAAAAAAATTAGCTTTTGTAATAAATAAATGTATGCAAAAAGTAAAACCATGCTCATACATAAACTGGCTAATTTTGTTTCCTCCCTTAAATACAAAATAATTTTTCACATTTAATATTTTGTGCTAAATGCATAACATATTTTATAATCAATGTACAGTCTATAAGTATATTAATATGCGAAAACTTTCTCATCTAATTTTTTATGTCTGATACATTTTCCCATTCAATGGTGTTGCCAACCTAAATTTCGAGAAAAAAAGTCGCGTGAGAGATAGCTCCTTTTTGAAGCGGACACTGAGCTGACTCCTTTTTGAAACTGACGCCGAATTGACTCCTTTTTGATGCGGACGCCGAGTTGATTCCCTTATGAAGCGGACGCCGAGTTGATTCCTTATTGAAGCGGGCGCCGAGTTGGCTCCTTTTTTGAACCGCGGACGTCGAGTTGACTCCTTTTTGAAGTGGACGCCGAGTTGACTCATTTTTGAAGCGGACGCCGAGTTGACTCCTTTTTGAGGCGGACCCCGAGTTGGCTCCTTTTTTGAACCGCGGACGCCGAGTTGATTACTTTTTGAAGTGAACGCCGAGTTGACCCCTTTTTAATCCAGAGCGACGATATGTCCTTGGGATTAAGAGGGATGCTCACATCACCCTCTACAGACGTCCGGACTAACTCTAATCCTTCTTCTATACAAAAATACAATTGGGCTGCAGAAGCCCAGTTACCTGGCTGCTTTTTTCTGGAGCATAATTCCAAGTCAAGCAAGGTGCAAGTGTTTGGAACTCTTTCGCCTCCTCTCTGCGGCACTTACCATTTCTTCGTTTGTTAAGAAGGGCGATGCGCCAGTACTTATTCGATCTCGATACCAGCTGGCTTTTATATGAGAGTACTACAAGTTACCGACAGGGGCACTTATTTCATAGATTATATTATTTGACTAACCAAATTTTCTTTCATTTGTGATATTGGACTAAGCAGCTCTAATACTTATAGCAATTCTTACTGTGACATTTTCTTTAGTGTATAAGTAGTACTACCTAACTCTAATATTTTTATATTTTTTACTTTTTCTTTGACTTGGTAGACTTGGTAGAGGTCGAGTTCCTCGTAGACAATCGCATTGTATTTTATTATGTACTTGATATATACCAACGAATTGAACTTTTTATATTTTAATGTATTTTTAGCACATTTGTTATTCTTCTTTTGCTTTCTCATAGAGGAAGCTTTGTAATGATAAACAAAAGGTTCGAGACAAAAAATGTTCAAAAAGATGTTTTAAGGCGATAGATGGCGATATTTCTTGATTTTGAGAAATTTTTTCACTTGGATGTGCGCGCGTGTGATAAACTCTTTACATTTTGGAAACGAATAGAACAATTTTCGTCGGATAAAGCCTATTCTTTCCGTCTTGCCAAAAAACTTGGTACCCTGATGGATTGTAGTTTCAATTAATATTCTTTTCTTTTGTTACCAAAAAAAATATTTTCTTTTTTTAACCCATTAACGGGAAAAACGGTAATTTTGCGCACGCAATTTGAAATTTTAAATGATCCAAGTAGAGATAGAGGGGTTTTCTTTCTAGTCACTTGTAAAGGGTTTTTGATAAAAACTTGAAGAACCCTATTATTTTCTCCAAGCCGATTATTTAGTTAGTACTGCTTTTAAATAATCATATAACCACTAGAATCCCAAAAATGGCGTAAAACATTCTGGAAAAATTCACATATATTTTTTTAATAAATCGTAACATTGTTTTGTAAAATTATTTTGTAAAATTGTTTTGAGTAAAAAGTTCTTAAAGTTTTTCAATAAAAAACATTCAAAACCATATTTTAAGAAACGCCAGACATTTTCTGCACGATTTCTGGTGATTATATGATTATTTAAAAGCAGTAACAACCAATAAACGATTTTGAAAAAAAAAAATAGAAAAAATTTAGCCATTTTTTCAAAAAACCCGCAAAATTTTCGTTTAACCCTTTAATTATTTAAATTATCTTCGTATTTTCTAATTTGGTATTAAAGAAAACGTTTTTATATTTCATAAATTAATTTCTTGAAAAATATTTTATTCATCAACTTGAAATTTTAACCACTTATTACACTTATTTAAAACTATATATTTGGTTAAAATTTTACGAGATTATTTTCAATTGTTTTTTAGAAAAAAATTATTTTAGGAAAAATTGCGTTTTCGTTGTCAGATGATAACAAAAGAAATAAATTATCCAATTGTCTTGAAGGGCACAGATGTAGCTTTTATACATCTTTAGACCTAGTTTGTTTTCTCCGAAAAACGGTCTATTACGATCAAAGGTAAGTATTTGAGGTTAAATATATTTTTTTTTAAATTTTCGAAATGCGTTTTCTTACATAATACTTGATTGCAGATTGCATTAAACTCATTGCAGACTATATTTGGTTAAAATTTTAAGAGATTATCTTCATTTTTTTTAGAAGAAAAACATGTTTTATAAAAAAGTGAATTCTTCGTTGTTTAAAATATAAAGTATTGGATTCAAATTTAAAAAGTAATTTTTTTATAAAATATAAGTAAAATTGTATAATAATAATTATTTTTTAACTATAAAACAATAGAAAGAGTTTACAGTAAACAATAAAATTAAATCTTAATTTTAAATATTGGCATTAAAAATTAATTAAACAAATTAGTAAATTAAGTTTGAGGAAGCTACGTATATACGTGCCAATTAATTGGCAGCGGTTTTTACTGTATTTTGTATTATTGGATATATATTCGAAAATATCAAGTTGACCTTGAATAATCTTAAAGGTCATGGCCAAGGTCAAATCCAAGGTCAGCATGGGATAAATAGGGAAAAATTCTAAATTTTTACATTTAACGTCTTGTAAAATGCAATCTCGCCGAGTTATTCCGCTATCCTCGTAGTTTTTGGATTCCCGATAAATATTCCCAATTATGGGTTAAACCGATGAAATAATGCGTTATTTCCAGGACGTAATAAATAACAAAGCGATATTTGAAACTCATTATTCATTGTCTCTATAGCTCGCAATATTTTTAATATATGTTTAAGTCAATTCAATTAGCTCAGTATTAAAAATAAGCAATTTTTTAGAATGCAGATAATTAAAAATAAATTTCTTTTCTTAAAAAAGTGATGGATAAAATCTCCTATCATCACAATTAAAAAAGACTGTTCTGATTGGTTGTTGGGGAATTATTTGATTGGTCTATATATAGAATAGGCGCCAAAATCGAATGTGTTTGAATTTTCAAGATTGAATTCTTGAATTAAGTATTTAAAACTGAAATGAATTTTTAAATTGAAATTTAAATTATTATGATCATAACTTAAAAAAAAACAAATAAATAAACAAATGCGAAGCATAGCTAGTAAAATAAGAAAATGGATTTTTGAAAACATTTTTTGGATACATGTTAAAAAAAAATCAGATACCTAATTTGATCCTATAATTTATTATAGAAAATCAAGTCTAGATGTAAATATAAATGTATTAAGTATTCTGTACATACTGACGTTATGAAATTTAGTTTTTAGCTAGATTACAATAATTTATTCAGTTTTTAATTAAGATTTAAAATTTTATACTCCAAGTCTGGAAATGGCAATTTATTTTCATATGCAGGGTTAATCTAATATAATGTATATTTTACTCTTTATGATTTATCAATCAATAACAATAAAATGAATAAAAAATGAATAAAAATTCAAGTTATCTTCTGTGCGGATATCAAACAGTTGAAATAGATGATGAAAGTGATAATAATGTATAAATAGGTACAGGTGTTACTCAAGGCACAACCTTGCACCTCTGTTCTTTGTACTGTATATTAATGATATCTCGGAGGAAATTCCTCTGGAAGCAATACTGTCACATGGAAATAACACTACTATAATATAGCAACTGGTAAAAATTAGAGCAAAACTCAAAAAAATATGAATGAAAAATATGAACTGTAAATCAGTTATATTTAAATATTGAACAGCATTTTCATGATAGGGGAGAGCGGGGCAGAACATGTCAGGCAGCTACGATTGGCACCCCCATATTTTGAATTTTAATAAATGAAAAAACTTTAATTTATATGTTAACCTAATTAGATATACTGTTAAAGTTTTTCTCCCTACTTTTAATGTTAAACAAAAATTTAATGTTTTATTTAATAAGATTGAAAATCGGTGCTTAAAAACCAGGATGACTTCATTTTTAAGTGGCTCAGAGCAACTAGAAAATGAATTTTTTCTTAAGTGAGACGAAACTTAATTGATAGTTTTAAGTTTTATCTTTTCATTCCTGTATTTTTTATTGGCAGAAAATCCTTTTAACTTTCATCTATTTATTTCCTTATTTTTTAAATTTTAAAATCATACAAGGTTTAATTGTTATTTTTAATTAAAGTTAAACATGCCCCACCCTCCCCTATATGGCAACTTTTCAGACAGTGTGTTAACTGAAATAAATATAAAGATAGAAGATCACAATAAATGGAGAGTCGAAAGTTACAAATATTTGGGAATAATCTTTGACTATAAAATTAAAACACTAAAAATGATTTATTATGCTTTTTTCTATAGTATTGTAAGTTATAGTAGACTAGTGTGCAGAGCTATATATAGTAATAATCGATTCTTTGCGCAAAATTTACAAAAAAAATTTTTTAAATCATAAATGATTTTATCATACAAGGTAATCCTTCAAATTTAGAAAACAATAATTTACATTTAAATCTATAAAATTTATCTATAATCTATAATATTATCTAGTATGTTACAAAAAATACCTAAAAATAGTCATAAAAAAGCTATTATTATTTTTAACACTATACCGAAGGAATTGAAAGTTTTATATACAAAGTCTTTCAAATGAAAATAATTAATTGGATAAAATCTAACTGTCAAACCATAAATAAAACTTTTATTATGGTTATTATATATACAAGTTTATTAAAATAAAGCAAAAAACTAACATCTTAATTCATGTTTAGAGTTATTGATAAATATATAATGTAAGAAAACCATCGTGTATTATTAGAATTGAAAATGTTACTTATTGATTTTCAAGAATAGTTTTTAAGTTTTCGAATTCTGTTAGCAGATCTATTATTGATAACTGTATTTATATTTGTATGGTTTTTGTAATTTATTTTTACTTTATAATTCTAAGTGGTAAATAAATAAAATAAATTAAAATTTTTATCATTTGCTTACAAATATATTTTAATCTTTGACTGAAAAAATTTATGAAATTTGATGTGATTCTTATTTTGATTACATCAAAAGGGTAGGAGATCTGAATGATAAATCCAATTCTCAAATCTGATACAACAGAATTTGATATTTTTTTCTTTTTGGAGTATTTCTAGAATTGGTAAAAGAATTTATTACATCCTTGCTTTTTTTTTTACTGATTGCATACAGTTTAAAAGCAGTTACATTATTAAATTATGTTGGATTATATTGAATTTTTGTTTAGAATCAAATTTGTAAATATTGGAAAATTTATGAAATGAACGTTCTAAAGTATTTTTGAATGATCATATTTCAATCTTGTCCGTATTGAATAATATATCTTTCTTTTAATATTATTATATATTAAATTTTAACGAAATAGAAAATATTCTAAATTTTTGCATCAATACTATTTTAATATGTAACTTTACAATTCATAATTATTGTATGAAAAAAATATACTTAGCTATTTTTTTAAGTTGTGAAATAAATTTATAAACAGTGTCTAATTGTATTAATATACAACTTATGCAAATATTATATAGTTTGTACACATAAAGCAAGTGATTTTATAGTCATTCGAAAAATTATGAAAAACCACATGTATAAATACTTGACTACCATACTGATGTTTTGGTCTGACCCATTGACAGCTATATTATCTATATGTACATAATATAAAAGAGATTCAGCAGCTATGGATCTAACATTAAACACCAATCATTTTTATAAAATAATAAAAATCTATCAGAAAGAATTTTAAGACATGAAAAAAACAAATTGTATGGCTTGAACAACTTACACAGAAGGTATTATAAGAATATGCAAAAGTGATTTTGGGTGGGTAGAAGGGGGCGACATTACAGGCTTTCTAGTCTCGCGTATCTATGTATAAGTATGCGAGCGGGACAAGGATGGAATTGAAGTGAGGAATTTTATTTATTCTTTTTTACACCTTTTTTAAGGTATCTGCAATAGGCTACATCTCCATCAAGTAACGAATTCTGTAGCTGATAATAATTTGCACAGAGCAGCACTCAGCAGCCAAGGCAGCCGCAACGGCTCACGGTGTCATCGTCATGCGCAGGCGCCCGCTCCCGGCCGTTCAGCGCGGTCGCGGTGCAAGCTGCCGTTCTGCGCCGAACTGCGATCTGCGATACGCGAGCCGAGGGGCGCCACCGTCAGTCCTCAGAGAGAAGTGCCTTGATCAAGTCGCGTTCGTGCTTTCTTCCGTCGTCGTCGTCGTCGTCGTCGTCGTCGTCGCCGTCGTCGTCGTCGAGTCGCCGTCGCCGTCGCCGTCGCCGTTCCTGCATTACGTTCATTATCCGCAGTGCAGGAGTAATTGTCGTCGTGCCTGCCCTCGTTGCTGCAGAGCAAGCGCTATCCAGCGCGGTCTGACGCCCTCGCACGATAACCAGCAGCGGCAGCAACAGCAGGAGGAGGGCCACCCACGCGCTCCTCCCCCTCCCTTGAGGAAGCCGCTGCCTCGAAGAAGAGGTGAGTAGACGGGGTTTTCCTGCCTCTCGACCTCGCTCCAGTCTTCGGCTCTTTCTCTCTCGGGCTCGCGCTCGCTCCTCACTTTCATTCACCTGTCTTCGCGCTATCGATATTTAGCACGCGTGCGCACCGATACGCCCGTGTCAGTCGCGTATACGTGTGGCGTTTGCACTGGTGTATATGCTCGCGAGCCGTGAGACCAGGAGACAGACGGTGAGATTTCCAGCAAGATGGCCGTATGCGCGATTTACGCGAGAGCGGCTCTGCTCTTGGAGCTGCTTGTCCTGCTTGAGCGGTTAAGTGTAGCTCTCGTGTAGGTCTCGTACTCTCGCAATGTACGCACAGATCCGCCATGCCAAAATTTGCTCTGCGGCTTTCTTACTATAGCGTATCATCGTCTTTTTTTTCTTTCCGAGGTGACATGCGCAGTTAAATCTCGCTAGCTTAACTTCCCCTCTTGGGTGCCTCTTTCTTTTGCCTGCGTTCTCCGATTTCGTGCTGCCTTAAAGGTTAACTTTTCGTCAATGAAACGAAATTCGCAACTTCTGGGTGCGAAGGGTAAGAAGGAGGGGCGGGGAGGGGGAGCATCATACCAAAGGCCTAATATCGATACTTCTTACACAAATTGGTCCTCCAGCGCTAAAAACACTGCTTTCACTGGAGTTTGCCAAATGTCGCTTATGATAAACGACAGAGTCGATTTTTATTCATTCTTTACGTACTAGGTAGCTTTAAAACTGAATCATCTTTGAGTCGTTTCACGTCTTGACAGCTAAATCAGCTGGTGTAAACGTGTGTTCGCATCGTTGCGACTCCAACAGACATTTTCAGCTACACCCTCCCCCCTCCCCCTTCTCTGGCTCATGCTTCTCCGTCGGCTGCTCAGTCTTTGCGGCACTACTTAATAACACGCTCAAAGCATTTATACTTTATTTCATTTCTCACTTTACCTAGTTACTAACCTCATAGTGATTATCGGAGGTCTTTTTACAGAAGCTATTCTCATGAACTTATCCGACATTGCGCCGACAATTTAAGTCATGTGTATAAATGCATCAATTTACCTTAAGAGACACCCACAATTTCACTTTCTAGTTTAATTTAATTTATATAAAATATTAACTAGGTAATATTTTTTATTTGAATTAAATTGAATGATGGTGGTTTGCAACTAGATTTAATTCGAATATATTTGACGATTTCACCATATTTGAAATTAGGAATATTAACTCTACTATTTCACTTAACTCTTTATATACCCAATAGGAGATCGAGAAGTGTACGTGAATGAAAATAAATTATTAAAGCACATAACATTGCAAATTTTGAACATAAATGAAGCTAATACAACACTTTTTATTTCAATTCGACGCGGTTCAAAATAACGTTTGATTCAAACACTTTTTTCCAGTAAAAACTTAGAAAAAGTTCGAGTTTAATTACACGAATCTAATAAGTTTGCGAATATTTTCTGAGCCGTTCAACTTCCTTAATTCACTAAATTCATGTGCAGGTTAGAAAATGCGAGTGATTTCAATACAAAATTTTATCATTTTTACCATTACATTTAAATTTATTTAAAAAAAAAATTAGTAAGTAATTTTCGAAGTACTTAACCTACTCTTAATATCTGGTAGAGTGGAGTATACTTAAAATTTATTAAATTTATATTTAGTGCCGATTATACGCAAGAAAGTGTATTAGTTTTATTTTATTGACAATCTTTTATCGGTTAAATGTAAAAATAATTGATGTATATAAAAAGAATATCGACTTACGTCTTGAACAAATTTACTTGTCCGGCGAGATTCAGTATAACAACGTTCGATAAAGTTTCAAGAGAAAATAACAACTCCTATGTTTATTCCTGTAACAGAATTTAGTTAATTTGATGCAACGGTTTCTTATCCGTGCAAACAACGTAATTGTGTACTTTTTGGACGACAACTCTAAATACCAAATAAAATTTTTGGATGATCCGTGTTCAATCGGAAAAACTAAACTATATAGTACTATATAGTACTATAACTGATGCACTAATACGTGTATATACCTTGTTAAAAAAGGTATATACCATGTAAGTGCCTTATGTTGTTGTTGATCTCGTAAAATTCCAAGAATAAAACAGTATCACTGAATATCATCGTCGGTTTACCTCCGCGGTTGAACAATGTTTTCTTTCAATTATTTTTATTAATCATATTGTTGATAAATTTTTTGCAAATAAGCCAATGTGTAGCTCTTTGATAAATCGAGTTAAGATCAAATAATAACTTTATATAAACTTAAGTTAAAAGTAGTTTATAAAAACGGGTTTATTACGTGTTATTTCACAATTCTTCTAAATATACACACAGTTCATCTATGGAATATCAAAATATTTTTTCTCTACAAAGTGTTTATATATATATTGACTATGATGTTACGCTATATTTTGCTGATTAGTTGAACTGTATCAGCTGAACAAAAAGTAACATAAAAAAGAGTAGGTGGGAGGAAAAAATGAAGGCGATGAATATTTGAGCAAGTAGCAGCAGTGGTAAAACAGTGACGGCATTATATATATATACAGAGCATGAGAGAGGAAGAGAGAGTGAGAGAGAGGTGGCCGCGGCCGGCTTCGCTATCGATTGTGCCGAGCGATATCGTGCACGCATCGTGACGCAACCACGAAGCTCGCAGTAGTTGAATACTTATTGCGCGGAGTATAACCATATAGCTAGATTGTCGGGGGTTGCCTCCGCAACCGATGCTTTTATGTGCGACAACGTTTTGCTAAAGTCTCTCTCGCTGTCTCCCTATATTTTTTTTTAGAATTTGTGTTAATAATTGCTATTTTTCTGATAAAATGGCAATTGTCTAGAAATTAGAAATGATAGGAAACTTTAACTGGAAACGTTCCCCCGTTTTGCTCTTTTTCCAGTAGGTGGAGTATCATTCTACTATGTATTATTTTATAGGAGAAATTTTATATAAATTTTCTGAATGACCTTCATGACGCCTTTTAACACAACATTATGACAAAATACATTAATAGACAATCTTGTTCTTTGATTCGATACTTTAATATTAAATTTTCAGTGTTGACACACACGCGCACAATATTAACCATTTTCTTGTGGTACATTTGATTGCTTTGTGGTTTAATCTTGAAGGATCTACTTCGTAATTATTGTCGTAAAAAGATTATAAGGCAGTCTTAAACCAAAAGATGGACCCATGAACTCAGTTTATGTAATACTATAGCAGATTAAGAAAATAAAGTTTTGTATAACTTTGTGAGAAAGCTGGTAAATATGTTTGATGATACCAACACCAAATTACTTTTCATACGTTTATCTATGGTAGAGTGTTTTATAATTACATAATTTTTTAGCACCCTAGTGAAAAAATTAATGGTAATAACAGTTGATATCTCAAGCTATCAGAAAAAAACAAAGAAAACGGAAGAAAACAAATTAACTACAGAAAAATGTCGGAATTGAGACAAAGACAAGAATAATCTTGAGTATTTGTCAATTTTCTTCAGTTTGTATCAGTTTTCAACAGTTATCTAGTTATATGCAATTATAAAACGTTTTCTTCAATTATCCATAGTTACATTCGGTTTTTTGAAAATCAAACGACTTTAAGAAGTGAAGAAATCAGTAAAAAACTGAAAATAACAGTTTTATTCTGAATAAAACTGAAGGCAACAGTTATACACAGATGAAAACTATTCGTAAATGTAATAAAAATATTGGAGAATTTTGCTATATACAACTTAATTTGACAATTGAACATAACAGTTAATAACTAAAGAAAACTGATAACAACTATTAAAAACGAACAAAATACTTTTAAACTGTTTAAAACTCAAGAGAATTTTGAAAATAACTGAAGAAAATTGAAAATAACTGTTGTCTTTGTTTGTTTGTAATATCATTTATTAACGCTCTAGGAAATATCCCCTTAAGCGCGGACTTAACAAGAAATACATAGTATTCGATAGTGCAGTTGTATGTGCAGATTACAAACATTTAAATAATGTTTGTAATCTGCACATCTTTGTCTCAATTCCGACCTTCTCTGCAGTTACCTGCAATAAATCACTGTTTTCTTCAGTTTTATTC
The DNA here is from genome assembly GCA_035583055.1 of Torymus tubicola. Lineage (NCBI taxonomy): Eukaryota > Metazoa > Arthropoda > Insecta > Hymenoptera > Torymidae > Torymus > Torymus tubicola. The sequence continues at coordinate 2,039 of JAWWEQ010048114.1, read as the reverse complement.
AATTGTCTTCACTATTTTTTTTTTTGCTAGAGAATGTTACAAATCGTAGGATTTTGAATACATTTTTTAAATTATTTAATTATTATATTGTAACAGTTTCAAACAGTTTCTAGTATATAGTTAAGATTAAAACAGTTTCAAATAATTTTTAATTTGTATTTAAGAAAAATATAATAATTACTACATTATTATTATTATTAATAATAATGATCAATAATTAATAATGTATTAATAACCATATTATAGGGGGAATTAGACCGCAGATTGTGAAATAAAAGATGTTGACTATTTAGAATGATTTTTTACGTTATGACTTCTGATGCCAAAATTACTTGAGAAAATTAAATGAAACACAATTACTACAAAAAAAGTATATAAATTAGTAATATAACATTTCTAAAACAAAATCCTAGGAGATAGGTTTCTAAGCCTACTTTATACAGAATTGTTATTTTAGAAAAGAAAGACTAATTGAAAATTACTTGGAAGACATTTCTTTTACATTTTTTATTTTTTTATATTTCATACCCGTAAATCACTATATGTACTGTCTTATACTTCAACACTATTTCTGCATTCGTCAACGGTTCGCGCTCGCGTACGTCTCCTGTGGAGTGGGAAAACCTCAATACCTAGGCTCAATGTCAAAGAAACCTACACAAGGAACAGCAGACAGAGGAGTCAAACTTGAATATGTTAGAGAGAAAACAAGGCCAGGTTACCCTCCCTTGCTGTCAACTGAACACCTCTAATATTCTCTCTATCGGTACGGCAGAACGAGTGCCATCCAAGTATTAAAAATGGTCTATTTTTCTTACTTAGATATACAGTCTGTAGTGATTCCAAAAATTCCATTAACCCACTATTGCCAATGGCCAACCCATGAGCCCAAGCACTTCGAAATCAATATGAAAGAGGACGTTAACTCACATAGCTCAAAAACCTACGATATGCATCACCTAGACTGAGTTATCTGTGTTTACCTGACAGAGAAAAAAGTGCGGATTCGATTTGGTTTAAAACCTAGAGGCGAAACACTAGAGCTTAAGCATAATTTAGTCAGAAATCTGCCTAGACATGTGACGTTTTTTTCTGATATATATATAGTTTATTTCTAGCTAAAAATTAACGATATTCTGACTCTGGTAAAAATTGTCTCTATCGAAAATGGACAGGAAAATAATTAATACCTAGTAAAAATAGCTAATTTATAGATAGTAATGAAACGATTTTTCCGTTCATATTCTTTATTTTATGGAGACAAGATAACCTTAAAATTGTGTTACTAAATTTTCTCTGTAATCTGATCATATATTCAAAAATCAATATTAAAAAAGATAGCTAACCAAAACGTAAACACAAATTATTGATATTGAATTCGTTTATAGTACTGTTTCAATGATTTTTTCGTTTGATTCAGTCTCTCTCACTCCACATCATAATAGCCTCTTGTTAGCCATTTCCTAACTAAAAAAACTGACCAAGTATAATATCTTTTAAATATTCATAAATGAACTAATGTAAAATTGTGAAAAGATAGAATCTATTATTCTGTCTATTAAATGGCGAATATGATGAATTCTATCCACCAATGACCGAAAAAATCGTTTCATTGATGGATAGAAATTGCCAAAAAAACTGTCTAGTTTTTGGAAATTATTGGGTAACTAGCTATTGATTAACTAAGTAAGCTAAATTCTACCACGTGAAAATGAGATTATTTATAGCTAAAATATGGTTAAGATTTCTAGTTTGACAAGTGCTCCTTAAAATTAAATACTTCACCTTTAACCAATTTTAAAGTGATAGAAATTACAAAAAAAATTTTGTTAACTTAGCAATTAAAAGTGATTTTTCAATTAAGAAGTTTATTCAATCAAAAAATTTTAATATTTCCAATTCTTAGACAGAACTGCCTGAATACTTTTATCAAAAAGCTACGCCAAAGCAAAAATATTGTCAATGCAATGTTTCTGAGTAAATTGATCTATAAATTAGATCTCGGACTATTTATCAGAAATTATGTCTACTAATAATAT